>PVJC01016353.1:0-33808 GCA_004026665.1 Murina feae | reverse complement strand
TGTGCCCTCTCGCAGTCTGGGACCCCTCGGGGGATGCCCACCTGCTGGCGTGCCTGACCAGCCTGGGTGAGGGGCTTTAAGGCTGCCCACAGCTCCCATTGACCAACGCCCCAGCAAGGCCGGCTGGACACAGGTTCTGGAGTTTTTTCTCCTATAATTGATACTGTTCCTTGAAGGCCTGGGGTAATTGATACACTGTTCCTTTAAGGCGGCCTTCTAACTACTAATGAAGCCTCCTCTGCCTCACCTCGCAGCGTCTATAATGAAACAATTGTTACTTTTACTGGTGAGGCCGGAGCCGCTCTTTCCTTCAGCTCCGGAGGATTCTATGATTGTTACAATGTTTCAACAAGCTGTGTTTCGCTAGAGGCAGTTTAATCGGAGCTGAGCTGAGGGCGCAGCTTCACTTTCCCTCCTGCCGCAATGGAAAGGGCTGTTTACTCAGGTCCGGGAGTGGCGGCCGCCATGTTGGCTGGGCTAATTTGCATACAGCCGCTCTGATTGGCTGGTGGGCATGGCTTACCCTGTCTCGGAGAAATGGTTAATTTTAATATTTCGCTTTTATTAGTATATATATATATATATATATATATAATCTAATAAAAGAGTAATATGCTAATTGCATCACTTTGCTACATCCCAAGCCATGCCCACCAGCCAATCAAAGTGACGATATACAAATTAACCTACCCAAGATGGTGGCCAGTAGCCACAGAGCTAGAGCAAACAGAAGGCTTCATTGCCCTGGAGATGGAGGAAGCTGCCTGCCTAGGCAGTCTGTGGCCTCCACTCAAGGCAACAAAGTTTTAATTATCTTAACTAATAAAAGCGTAATATTGAAATTAACTGTTTTTCCAGGATGGGGTAAGCCATGCCCACCAGCCAATCAGAGCGGCTGTATGCAAATTAGCCCAGCCAACATGAAGGCCGCCACTCAGGGACCTGAGTAAACGGCAGCTTCCATTGCAGCAGGAGTGAAAGTGAAACTGCAGCTCGCTCTGCTTAAACTGGCTCTAGCGAAACACATGTTTGAAACAATATAACTATCATAGAATCCTTGGGAGCTGAAGGGAACAGCAGACCTGGCCTGAGTCTAAGAGTATAACATTGTTGCAGTATAGACTCCCGCGTGAGGTGAAGCAGAGAGGAGGTACATGTCATTACATGTCTAGGCCCTGGCTTAAAGGAACAGCATCAATTATAGAAGATAAACAAACCCCAGACACCTGCATCCAGCCAGCCTTGCTGGGACATTGGGTCAATGGGAGCTGTGGGCAGCTTTAAAGCCTGAAAGCGCCAATCAGCCCGTCACAACCCAACAGGGTGAGGGACGTTCCTATGGGGCTTGGCCAGCCTGCACACAGCCATCAGCCCCTCACCCAGGCTGGTCAGGCACGCCAGCAGGTGGACATCCCCAGAGGGGTCCCAGACTGTGAGAGGGCACAGGCCGGGCTGAGGGACCTCCCGAGTGCACAGAGCAGCTGCAGGGCGGAACAGCGCAGGACCCAGGACCGGTGAGTGGGAAACAGGCGGTGGGGGCCAGGGGCCTGCTTGGCGGCTCCTCAGGCCCTTTGCAGGGCACAGGGGAGTGGGAAAGAGGTGGCAGGGGGTCTCAGCCTGCTTGCGGCTGCCCAGGCCCTTTGCTGGGCACCGGGGAGTGGGAAAGGAAGGCAGCAGGGGACTGGTGAGTGGGAAAGAGTCGGCGGTCTGCTTGGCCACTCCCCAGGCCCTTTGGGGGGTACTGGGGAGCGGGAAAGCAGGCTCTTGGGGGCTGGGGACCTGCTTGGTGGCTCCCCAGGTCCCTTCCAGATATCAGGGAGCAGGAAAAGGCTGGCCTGACCACGAGGCGGGGTTTTCCCTGCTTTCTGGTGGCTGGAGGAAGATGGGCAGTAGGCAAGCTTGGGAGGCAGGCAGCACCCAGCTCTGGCCATAGCTCAAAAACAGAGAACAACATTCAGGGGAGGGCAAGAGTCTGAGAGATCAACATAGAGGGGTTGCCTGCTCCAAGACTCGATGGTGTGCCTGGGGGCAGGCCCCCAGCAGGTAGACACACACAGGAGGACTGCTCTGAGCCTCAGATGTGGCTAGGGGCAGGTCCCCAGTGGCGACACACACACACACACACACACACACACACACACACACACAAAAGGTGCCTGGCAGACTGGGGCCATCATAAGACATCCACTGAGGGGTCCCAGACTGTGAGAGGGGGCAGGCTGGGCTGAGAGACCCCCTCCTGCCCCCCCGCCCATGCACGAATTTCGTGCACCGGGCCCCTAGTAGAAGATAAATAAACCCCAGATACCTGCTTCCAGCCAGCCTCCCTGGGAGCTTGGGTGACTGGGGGCTGTAGCCAGCCTGCAAACAGCCATCAGCCTCTCACCCAGGATGGCCCCACCCTTATGGGGTGAGGGTCCCTGCTGGGGGGATTGGCCAGCCTGAAAACGGCCCTCAGCCCCTCACCCATGCTGGCCAGGCACCCCAGCAGGATCCCCCACCCTGAAGGGGCTGTGGCCAGCCTGCAAACAGCCATCAGCCACTAACCCAGGCTGGCCAGGCAGCCCAGGAGGACCCCCCTCCATGAAGAGGATGTGGCCTGCCTGAAAATGGTCCTCAGCCCCTCACCCAGGATGGCCAGGCAACCCAGTAAGGACCCCCACCCTGAATGGGCTGTGGCCAGCCTGCAAACAGCCATCAGCCCCTCACCCAGACTGGCCAGGAACCCCATTGGGGCCCCCACCCTGATCTGGGACACCCTTCAGGGCAAACCATGCAGGCTCCACCCATGCACCAGGTCTCTATCTTATATAATAAAAGGGTAATATGCAAATTGACCCTAACAGCGAAACCACTGGGAATGACTGGTCACTATGACACACACTGACCACCAGGGGACAGACGCTCAATGCAGAAGCTGCCCCTGGTGGTCATTGCACTCCCACAAGGGGAGCTCTGCTCAGCCACAAGCCAGGCTGACAGCTGACAGTACAGCGGTGGTGGTGTCTGACTGCTAGCTTAGGCCTGATTGCCCGAGGAGCGGCATTTCCCGAGGGTTCCCAGATTGTGAGAGGGCACAGGCCAGGCTGAGGGATCCCCCCTCCCCCGAATGTGCAAATTTTTGTACACCAGGCTTCTAGTTACCAAATAAAAACCCAGAGAAAAAGACATGATCTATAAGGCAGTAAAACGGCCTGCTCTAAGAGTCTCTGCATTATTAAAGGACAAAGCGAATAGAGCAATATCTATAGATTATGGAAATTTAAAAACCATGGGCCATTTATTGATAGTATGTCAAATTATCAGATGTAAGGCAAGAGTAAGCAATTCCAGATATGTACATACTGCAAATGTGTATCTACCATCTTTGCAATTAAAAGAGACTTAAAACATTCTTCCAAGCAATTGAGAATGAATCAAAATTTAGTATCTATAATAATAAAAGCATAACATGCTAATTAGACAGGCGATCCTTCTGATCATCCTTCTGAGTGACCTTCTAGATGACCTTCCAGATGAAGCCAGAGTTGGGAGGGAAGCGTGGGTCCTGGGTGCCTGCTGTTGGCCAGAGGGAAGCTCAGGTCCCAGGTGCCAGAGGGAAGCTGGTGCCGGCAGCAGGGAGAAGGAAGGCCTACTCTTGCACGAATTTCATCCATTGGGCCTCTAGGTTAGCAATAATAAAGTTGTGGGTTTACACTTGTACTTACCTTCTAGAAATCTATCCTGAGAAAATAATCTTAAATATGTATGTAAATTTATGCACAAAAATGTTCATTGTAGAATATGTTAATAATGAAAATTGCAATCAACATTGGGAGAATGTCCATATGGTAGAATACAGGGAAGACATTGAAAATAATGTTTATGAATAATTTAAATTACATAGAAAAATAATTATGAAACAAATTAAGTTAAAAGAGCTGCATGCTAACTTATAGGTGCAGTATCATAGCTGTTAATATATATAGAAAAACATCCTGGAAGGGAAAAATGTAAATGTTATTGGTGTTTGCCTTTGGGAGGTGAAATTACTATTTTCCAGTTTCAATGTGTGTGTGTTTTTTGTACTTTGCAAGGTTTCTAAATCAGTTTTACTTATATAAATATGAAAATATGTTTAAAAAGTTTTAAAACTTGGAAAAGTAGTGTAGTTTATGAAAAACATGGAATGATTGATGATAGGATTTAAAGTCAAGCAAAAAAGCAGAATAAAATTCAATATGCATTAATGTTTAAAATATATAAAATTTAAGTAAATGTGTATATTTGTAGAAACTTAAAGATACAATCATAAAAATAATGTCATCAGTATTAATAGAAGTCAGAGAATACTCCTATGACTCCTGTGACTCAAATTACTTTTAACTAGGAAAATAAACAAAATTCTAATAGGTATTGTTGGAACTTCCTTAAGCTTATGAATGCTGGTTAGTGCAGAGCAGGAAGAATCTAAACAGATTGTGAAGTGTAAAAGGAAGATGAGAATATTAGACAAAGCTAAAGGGGGGAAAAATGAGTCCCAGAAAGAGTAAGTCTAATATTAGTGCCAAAGTACTGAACACAGATCAGGGACTTGGTAGGTCATAGCACTGGCTAGAGCCAGGGGCTTAAAAGAGAGTGGCATTGAAGATGGCGGCCTCAAAAGCATTGCTGTTGGGAGAGAAAAGGTGTCCCTTAGACATGTGGCAATGATGGGGAAAATTAAAGGTACTGCAGAAACAATATAGAATCACAGAATAAGTCAATCCACCTTTCTTCCCCATTGTCTTTGCCAAGCATAAATGAAAATACATGTTACTGTCCTGGCAGAAGATACTACCCTTGAGCTAGCAACCCTGTCCACAAATGCCTCAAAAAAAAAAAAATCAGAGCAATTCTATACCAACCTACTTGAAACACACACACACACACACACACACACACACACACACACACACAAAATAACAAAAGGCATTTCATCTGTCAGTAATTTTCCCAAATATCCAGTCAAAAGGAGAACTAATGTATCATAAAACAATCTCAAATGAATTAAATAGTCTTATACAATCAGTTTGGTATACTAAAACAATAGATTCTAAATTAAAGAATTAAGGAAAAAAGTAAGCAAATACAAAGGAGTGTGAAATTCAGTGAGTTGATGCACACCAGGAAACAAATTAAAGAAAACATTTTAAAATACCAAAAGTGATGGATAAGTGAAGGGAGAATAAAACTAAATTTAATAAGGGAAATTGAAAGAAAGCAGGAAAATAACCACTCATTCAAGTGGCATTTATTGAGCCTTTTTATGTGTATGCCTTAGACGTTGAACTTAAATAGCTCTGAATACAGTAGTCTCCATCTCTTATTGACAGAGGATATATTCCAAGGCCCCCAGCACACACCTGAAATTTCAGATAGTACCAAAACCTAATATACTGCACATACATACTTTTTACTTAAAGGAAACATGACACATTGGTATATTTCAATTGCCAGCATCACTACTCTTGTGGGTTGGGACCATTATTAGGTAAAATAAGGGTTACTTGAACACAAGCACTGTGATAACAGGACAGTTGATGGGATAACCCATGCAGGCAGCATATAATGGGTCAATACACTGGAAAAAAGGGAGCTTTCATCCCAGGTGAAACAGAGTGGGATGGTGTGAGATTGAAGCACTTATTTCTGGAATTTTCCATTTAGTCTTTTCAGGGGTAATTGAAACCACAGAAAGTAAAACTGTGGGCGATGGGGACTACTATATTCTACTTGTAAGTTATTTCTCTGCTCTCCATTTCTAGTTGTTAGATCAATCTCTCACTCCCTAACTGATATGGCTGCTTAAGATTATCTCCCATAAAATCTATCCAACATGACCTTCCGGTGTATGTTTATCAAATATAAATCTGACCATGCTACACCAACTTTAAATTTCAAGTTTTCTTGTTGTGGGATAAAGCTAGCTACCTCAGCACAGTATACATTGTTCTCTCTCTGCCTTTAGTTGATGCAGAATTACTGTCTGATTTTGGGGAAAAAAACCCACACACATACTTATGCACCTTTTTGAGGTTATTTTCCTTTTGTTGCTAGGAAACTGAGGCCTGGATTAAAATTTTTCTTCTCCATGAGTAATATTTCGAACTCCGATGTCCTGGCTCCCTGGCACATTGCACCTGGCCTCCTTTGTAACAGCGTTTATTTTGATAATGTCCTATTTCCTCCCAAACAGATCACAGCTTCTGTAATGCAGGCATCATATCTTATCCCAGTGGTTGGTGCTATGTTTGGATCCTATTATAGTATTTTTATGTTTTTATTGATATTTTGAGAAAGAGGAAGGGAAAGGGATGGAGAGATGGAAAGATCCATGAGAGAGAAACATCATCCATTGGCTGCCTTCTGCATGCCCCTTAATTAGGGAAGGAGCCCATAATCTGGGCATCTTCCCTTACCAGGAATCGAACCCATGACCCCTTGGTTCATGGGTCAACAATTAACCACTGAGCAACACCAGCCAAGCAATCCTATTTAATAAAAGAGTAATATGCAAATCAACCATCACTCCAGGACAAAGATGGCAGTGCCTATAGCGGTGGGGCAGGACGCTGGTGGCATCACCCTGGCAACGTGAACCCAGCAGGCAATTGGGCCTGCAGGCAGCACCAAGCAGGATCTGCTGGGCAGTGGCAGCCACAATGTGAAATCATACTTGCAGGCAGCACCCAGCAGGGCCTGCTGGGCAGTGGCTGCGGCAAAGGGGGAGCAAATGACAGGCAGCATCCAGCAGGGCCTGCTGGGTAGTGGCTGTGGTGAAGGCAGAGAAAGCAATTGGGACCCCCACAGGCAGCACACAGCAGGGCCTGCTGGGTGGTGGTGGCGGTGAAGAGGGAGCAAGCAATCGGGACCCTCAGGCAGCACCCAGCAGGTCCTGCTGGGCGATTGCCATGATGAGCCCCGAGCAGACAAGTGGGGGCTGAAGGCAGCACACAGCAGGGCCTGCTGGGCGGTGGCTGTATCCACTGGGGAGCAGGCAAGTGGGGTGACCAGGGAGCAGGCAATTGGCCTGCAGGCAGCACCCAGCAGGGCCTGCTTTCCCATCCCCGTGGTGTGGAGTAGTGAGGCCCCGCAGAGAGCAGAGAACCATGTGGAGTGGGCCCAAGCCATCAGTTCTACATCCCCTGAGGGTTCCCAAATTGGAGAGGGTGCAGGTCGGGCTGAGGGATCTCCCTGCCTGCCCTCCTCCTCCCCCGCCTACCCATGCATGAATTTCATGCACTGGGCCTCTAGTCCTATTATAATTTTAATAAATATTTGTCAAAACAAAATATAATATTTACCATGAATATATAATTAAGTCACCTGGAGGAAAAAAACAAGATATTAGGAGAACAGAATATAAAAGGAAATCTCCCAAAGACTTCAGAAGCAAGAGCCCATGTTGTACAAATGTAGGCCCTATCCATTAAAAACTTTCAAATTGTATCTAATGATATTCCATTAACAATACCCCAGATGCTTTTGAAACATTAAAGATGTGGGACAGAATTAGACATCTGGCTTGATCCTGTTGGATATGAACAGGCAACCTCTTTGAAGTAAAAATGTTTCTGCAACCCAAGAAGCAGCTACACACAAATATTAAATAATGTGTATGAATGAGGCTATAATTCTCACAATGGAATATAAACCAAGAATAGGCCTTGTTTCAGACATGTATTTGGACACAAGCAATATATTCATTCAATAGAATTATCTTTCACACAAATCAAGAAGAGAAAAATTAATAGAAAATACAATTTTGCATTTCAAAGGTTTAACTTTTTGTATAGCCTCCATATCATTCTTGAGAAATGCTTTGATTTTAATCAAGGACAATACAAAAAAGGTAAGAGTTTAATTACTAAGTGTTGCACTTTTTCTGCTTATATTGTTTTCATATTTTTTCTTTTAAGTAGGCCTATGTTAATACTTCAAATGATTCAATTATTAAAAGCACTTAAGACTATGAAAAGCATACGAATTATTTTTCATGGCATAGTTTATCTTATTTGCATACATAATGATACTTATCTTTAACAAAGAGACCTTTGAGAGGTAGGTAAGAAGTGGCTAATGCATAGAATTTATAAACATTGCCAGGGATTTTTTTTCTCATCCTTTGTGTAAACCCCGGAGCTGACTGTGAACAGAATCAGACGTGGTGGTTTCTTCTTTTCTTAATTTCAGAGAAGAAGGGAGAAGTAGAGAAAGAGAGAAACATTAATGATGAGAGAGAATCATTGATTGGCTGCCTCTTACATGTCCACACTGAGGATTGATTAATGATGTGAATAGTAACCAACCCACTTCTATGAGTTACACAGACATATGCCCTGACTGTGAATTGAACCATGACTTCTTGGTTCATAGATCAAAACTCAACCACTGAACCACACTGGCTGGGCACCAGGACATCTCTATACCCTGCAGAATTTGAGTTCATGCAGCTGTTTGAACTGCGTTATTAATACAAAACAATAATCTAAGTTTCTCTCATTATATTTTAATCTTATTTTCTTCTCTTTCTATCTTGAGAAGAGATGGTAACATTTGCAATGATACAGAAACTTATGAAACTACCTTCCCTTCTTACTTTCCTAGAAAAATATGTTTAATTTCTGTCTTCTTGAGATGGTTCAGCCATCACTGCTTCTGATCCCTTTTCAAATTCTTCCCAGCAGCCATTTCTCATAGAAGCATGTGCCCCAGATAAAGCAATAGAGAATGAGGCAGGAGGACATATGTGTCCATCCCAAAGGTTCTGGTGGATCAGTCTCAAGAGAAGAATCAATTTAACAAAAGGAGATTTCAACATCTTTATAGCCAAAATTTACTTCAGTGGCTTAATCAATCTCTGCTATGAATAGGTTCCTGGGCATTGAAATTATGGCAGGATTATGACTTATTTTATTTGATTAATCATGTGAATAGTAACCAACCCACTTCTATGAGCTACAATCTCAGTTCCTCAGGGAATGATAATAATAATAACAACAGTAATAAGCAATGATATTTAACATTTATTGAGCAATTGCCTCGCCATGTGTTGATACTTTGTTAAGGGCATTACATATATTATCTCACAACAGTTCCATGAATTGGGAAATATTAGCTTCATTTTATACATGAGGAGACTCAGCACAGCATGATCACTTCCCTAAGAGCCACACAGTGGCAGAAACAAAATATGATCTCAAGCACAGTTCCCAGGGCCTGAACTTTTATGTAACACTGCTTATTGTAGATGGAAAGGAAAAACTAAAGATGGTAGAACAATAAGGTGGTTAGCTGTGGGTAGAACCTGGATAATTTGACTCAATTCACTAAATGCTGAGTTTGAACAAGAATATAGGTAAGTCTAGAGAATTCAGAATATACCCATAAAGATGTTAAAATACTCTAGAAGGGCATGGGAGGGTAGGATTTCTAAACAAATTCATAACTGTATGTGAGATACTGAGGTATATCAGGTCATAAATCTAGGAAATATTAGCAAACCAAAGGATTAGACATATATCAGAGATTAGAGCTGACATCTATGGAGTGTCCAAAGGACCAGGTGAAATAAAGACAATCAATCATTCAGAAGATAGAGGAGTAGAAAGTTCTGATATCAAGGATTAAAGAGTCTAATTATCAAGCAATATTTGTCCTTTAGACATTCATACTTTTAGAAAGACATCCTGAGAACCATGGGAATGATTTTAATTAGAGGGAGAGTCTGAAGCACTTTGGTGTATATGCATTCTGCCTATGATAGTCACTGAGAATGCTAAAATGATACTGTTTTTACCATCAAAGATGTATTACGTCTTTTGTGAGATAGCCATATACCTAGAATAAAACAAATGCAATGATAAGAACTTACATGTATTTCATGCTCAGAATGTGCTAGGTATCATTCTGAACACACTCTACTTGATGGTAAATTACATATGTGAGAGACTGCACTATCTCCAGAAAATGTGGTGGGGTAGGACTTAGGTAGTAATGGCAGGCTTCATGAGAGTAATGCATATTGGGAGATATCTCTCCATGGGTCTCGTTCATTTGTCATGTCTTATGAGCACAGGCACTGTTTGTACAGGCACAGTGTTTGTTCTGGACTATCTTTACAAGGGTGTTTGTACACTAAGAAACCATGGAACATAGAGATAGTATATCCCTTCTTCCAGAACAGAAGGGTGTCCAATATGATAAAGATAATGCTTCCCTCTGAGACAAAATTTGGGCAGGCTGGCTTGCATTCATTATAGATAACTCAGGTTTCCTAATATTGGAGTTATTTGACTATGACACTTTTTTTTTGCATATATAACATCTACTAGGGTTGCTCCAGGTTGCCTCTTTGGGACCTGAGGGCAAAGAGAGCCAGGGCAAAACTGAAGCTAGTGATTCTTGCTGTGCCATAGGTAATAAAGTCCTTTGTCTCTGAACTAGGAGTCTTGTGTCTTCTGCCAACATCCATGACTGTGGTAGGCTAACTGGTTAGCTTTCAAGTAGAGAAAATTCTTAGATTCTTTTTTGTTCATTTATTTGTGTTGTTTTTTTTCTTTATTGATTAAAGTATTACATATGTGTCCTTATCACCTCATTGCCCCCCCATTACCCCTCCACTCATGCCCTCATCCCCCTATTGTCTTGCCCATTGGTTAGGCTTATTTTCATGCATATAAGTCCTTTGGTTGATCTCTCCCCTTAACTCCCACCCTCCCTTACCTTCCCTCTGAGATTTGATGGTCTGATCGATGCTTCTCTGTCTCTGGATCTGTTTTTGTTCATTAGTTTATGTTGTTCATTGTATTCCATAAATGAGTGAGTTCATGTGATATTTATCTTTCTCTGGCTGGCTTATTTAACTTAGCATAATGCTCTTCAGTTTCATCTATGCTATTGCAAATGGTAAGAAATTCCCTCTTTTTACTGCAGTGTAGTATTCCATGTGTAAATTTACCACAGTTTTTAAATCTGCTGATGGGCACTTACACTGTTTTCAAATCTTAGCTATGGTAAATTGTGCTGCTATGAATATAGGGGTGCATATATCCTTTTTGATTGGTGTTTCTATTTCTTGGGATATATTCCTAGAAGTGGGATCATTGGGTCAAATGGGAGTTCCATTTTCAGTTTTTTGAGGAAACTCCATACTGTTCTTCACAGTGGCTGCATAGGTCTGCAATCTATAAATTCAATGCATTCCCCATTAAAATACCAATGGCATATTTCAAAGACCTAGAAGGAACTCTCCAAAAATTCATCTGGAAGAAAATTCTTAGATTCTTTACCATCTTCGACTATAGGCCTTAAGAAAAGATGTAATTTAGAAAATCAGATAGAAATAGGAAGGTATCTCAAATTAAACCACTAACACCTTAATTAGTTAGGGTACAAGGAACAAATCAGTTTGACTAGACAAATATGAGTAAGAAACTAATGGGAACTAATCATGGATAGACAAGTTGAGGTTAGATCAAATGTTAGACAGTTTTGAGTGATACACAGTTTGGAACTTAATCCAGGAAAGTCAGAGACACAACAAGTCTTGAAGCAAAGGATCTTCTCCTTTTCTATGTCAATACTCTCAAAAGACCTCACCTGTTACCTTACCTTTACTAGTTAGGTAGAGCCCCTCATTAAATGGAGAATCTATAAGTGCACATACTCAGCAACAATCCATTATTTTCAAGCCTTTCTAGGCAAATTTTATTCAGACATAATTAAAACTATATTCATTTCTAATTCCTAATTAGTGATTCCCACCATTAACTTGCTACCAATATTTAGGTGAGAGAAACATTTTATTCTATTTTTAAAATTGTTACTATAGGGATTTCTACATTAATTTCAGCTGTAGTAAAGTGCAATTGTATTAACTTGGCTTTACAAAGGAGCAAAACTATTTCTGTCATTCTTATGGGAAAGCTATTTATATGACTGATTGGGATTGTGTTTATTGTTTTCTGTTCCTATGCTTTTCCAAAATATTTAAATATATCCCGGTATTTAAGTGTGAATAAAGAAGTCCAACACTTGGACATACTATGTGTATTTACAATTTTTGGTTTTGGTGTCTCAGAAATTATCTTTTGAAATGATGTACTTATAAGCTAATAGTAAACGAGAATTAATCTATTCACTGTAGAATCTAATCTAATAAAAGCGTAATATTGAAATTGACCATTTCTTTGGGATGCCTAAGCCATGCCCACCAGCCTATCAGAGTGGCTGTATGCAAATTAACCCAGCCAAGATGGAGGCTGGGAGCCACGGTGGTGGCAGGTATGGCACTGGCAGTGGCTCCATGAGGCCGCCGGCTCTGACCGGGCTTGCCCAGTGCTAAGTGCCGCTCCCACCCTGGGGCACTTAGTGCCCGGCGTGCCAGTCAGAGACAGGGGCTCTGCAGGCGCCATGTCTGATCGGCTGAGCACGGTGGTGCAAAAAGCGCCTTGTGGTGCCCAGAGAGGTGGCTCCGCAGGCACTGTGTCCCATCGGCTAGCACAGGGCGCTAAGTACCCACCCGCGGCCTTTGCCTTAGCATGTGGCTGCTCCTGGGTCTAATCGGCCTGGGCGGTTGGTGCTAAAAGCACCTTCTGGCACCCAGAGTGGTGGCTCCATGGGCCTCTGTGTCCCATCGACCAGCACAGGGTGCTAAATCCGGGCGGGGGGCGAGTACTTAGTGCCTTGCATGCAGCGGCTCCTGGGTCTGATCAGCCTGGGCGGTCAGTGCTAAAAGTGCCTTCCAGCACCCAGAGAGGCAGCTTGGTGGGCCACTGTGTCCTATCAGCCAGCACAGGGCGCTAAGCAAGCGACAGGAGAGAAAGCAATGGGGACCCACAGGCAGCACCCAGCAGGGCCTGCTTGGAGGTCACCATGATGACCCCCATGCAGACAAGTGGGGGCTGCAGGCAGCACACAGCAGGGTCTGCTGGGCAGTGGTGGCCACCATGGGGGAGCAGGCAAGGGGTCCACCAGAAAATAAGCATTAAGACCAGCAGGCAGCACACAGCAGGGCCTGCTGAGCTATGGCTGTGGCAAAAGGGGAGCAAGTAATCAGGACCTGCAGACAGCACCCAGCAGGGCCTGCTGGGTGGTGGCAGTGGCAATTGGGAGCAGGCAAGCAGGGCGACCATGGAGCAAGCAATGGGGACCCACAGGCAGCACCAAGCACGGACTGCTGAGTGGTGACTGCATCCACCAGAGAGCAGGCAATCGGCCTGCAGGCAGCACCCAGCAGGGCCTGTTTGCCCATCCCCATGGTATGGAGCAGACAGGCCTGGCAGAGAGCAGAGAACCACATGAAGTGGACCCAAGCCATCAGTAGCACATCTCCTGAGGGCTCCCAAATTAGGGAGGGTGCAGGTTGGGCTGAGGGAACTCCTCACCTGCCCTTCCCCTCCCCCACCTACTCAGGCACAAATTTCGTGCACTGAGCCCCTAGTATGAAATAAAGAAAAAAGTGCTCTAATTAAATGTGAAGAGCATTTCATATTTTTAGTATTACATTTAGAAGATGGTCAATTACATGTATTCAAAAGGAATAATTCTTATCAAGCCCTAGCCACCAGCATATTCTTCATACAGTGCTACTGATTAACATTTTAAGCCATGGAAATTCTTCTTCTGTTCTAGAAAGAGCCATAATCTTCAAGAAGAAAAACATTCTCATCAAACTCCTTGGTTAAAAGAGTGGACTCTAGAAAACTCTTTGAACATTTCTCTGAAAAATCAAGTACTCTTTTAAAGCATGATGTTTATGTTTGAGCAGCTAGAAAGAGAAAAAATACTTTTTGACTATATCATAGTGTAAGGTGCTCTGTACCTTCCTTCTCCAAGAGAATGCTGTTTCTATTGAAAAGTGAATGCATCATAGATCATCATGGCTTTCATTAACTCATATGTAAACATTAAAGCTAATCTCTCTCCAGGATTGGTACAGAAAGAGGATCCTGCATTTCATTACTCACAATATGTGATCTGTTATTTACATTACCAACCCATAAATATAGAGAGAGATATAAATATGGGATAGAGTTGGCAAATAGATGACAATGTGTTACTTACCTCACATTCCATGCTCATGACAGATAATACTTTCCACTAAGTCCAGAAGTAACCTCAGCTTTTTTTCATAAAACAGTTCTCTGGCCAAACACCACCAAATAATGAGTTAGCCTGGGAATCAAAAGGGTATTCTTGCATTAGTAATATAATCCATCTGATTCCTAAGCCACATTGGTATTCAGGCTAAGTGTGAGTTTCCTGCCCAAGCAATGCATAGGCCATTTTTAGTTGAATCCATTGCATGCCTGGCTCATATATTGGTCCATTTATCAAATATTTGTTGCACAACTCTTACTGCCAGGCGCTGGTTGGAAGTTTACTAAATTCTGTGTATCTGGAGGTAGAAGGTCCCCAAGGCATCATCTATTCTTTCTGTCTAGTATTATACACCAGAAAGTTGTGGTTATGTAGGGGAAATGCCTTGACCAAGATACTGTACCTAGGATACAATATAGCCACATCAGAAACATGGACTTTGGAAGAATTAATATCACTAAAATACAGTTCAAGTCACATTTTTTACCTTAACTTGATAAAGAGATGTGTCCAGACAGAAAATTTCAGTAGTCATTTGCCATTGGAATTTAATCACCAAGACTTTGAATAATTGGGCTGGTTAATAATGTAGACAAAGATACTTAAAAACAGACTTAAGTTCTATGTAGTTTCTCATAGGCATAATGGGAGTGATGCTCTATCTAGCTCATAAGACTGTAGTTACGATTAAATGCCTTAATATATGTAAAATGTCTAATTGGAATATGGGAAGTACTGTTTTATAAATGTATTTTCTACTACATTATTTATATTAAAAATCAGTCCTTAAAAATGGCATGATTACCAATGATTTTATAAATAATTTCTAACAATCGTCAAGGAAATTGTTATTCACATTATAATAGTAGAAATCTTTTAGTGCATGGAATATTATATCAAGTTTAACACTCCTTTAACAAAGTACAAATAAGTTCTAAATCAAACTCAGAAAGAATATACACACATGGATGTGTGAGAGTATATACACACACAAAGTATATACCTATAAACCCACACTATAGATAATTTTTGCTTATAAATCTAAACTTAAAAGCAAATAGAATCCAGCAATATTTTTAGAGAAGTGAATAAGATTTTTCCCAGGTACATAGGTTTAGGCAAAAATTAGAACATCTGCTAATTTAGTATACTGTGTTAACAAAATTAAGGTAAAAAAAATCATATGACCATCCCATCAGCTACAGGAATAATGATAACTTCAAAATCCATTCTTAATCAAAACACAATTACACACTATTATGTTAGCCAACTAGGAATAGAAAGAAACTTTTTAAACTTCATAAAGCTCATCTATGAAAAACCTAAAACAAGCATTACTGATATTGTGAGTATTCCTATTAAATCCAGGAGCAATATAAGGTGCCTGCTATCATTACTGCAGCTTGACATTGCTCTGGACTCAGGATTTCTCATCTTTGGGACAACTATTTTGGATCAGCTAATTCTTTGTGTAGGGTGCTGATCTGTGCATTGGAGGATGTTCAGCAGAATCTCTGGCCCTAATCACTAGATGTGACCAGCATCCTTTTAGTCATTAGTATAAAAAAATGTCTCTGGACATTGATAAATGTCCCTGAGGTAGTAGTGCCAACTGTACCCAGTTTATAACGAATGACATCAATAAAAAAGACAAGGAATTAAAAACACAAAGTGTTAAATATTGGAAAAGAACAAAAACTATTTTCAGATAATATAATTGGCATAGCCAATTAAAATATATTCAGAAAAAGCAGGGTCCCGCTAATAACTAAAATGACACAATGCTTAGTAATTCACTTGAGAAGAAATCTCTATAGGGATAAAAATTATAAATTTTTAACATATGAGAAATTGCAATTGAAAGGAATATTTATTGTATATGGATAAGAAGATGTCAATATATCAAAAGATACGTTATACTCAAATTAATCTATAAATTCAAAGCAAATCCCACACTTCTTGGTACACTCCTGTAAAATTAAAATGGAAAAAATGTACAATTATGGCTATGAACATTTTTAAACAAGACCAATGGTGGATAATTTACCCTTTAGATGTTATAATATTAAACAATAATAAACAAATAATTATGGAATCACCTTTGTTACATGCTGCCATGTGAATGAACCCTGAAGACATGCTCAGTGAAGGAGTCCAACCACAAAAGGTCACATATTATATTATTTCATTTATATGAAATGTCTAAAACAGGTGAATCAATAGAGATAGAAAATAGATTACTTGTTGCCAGGGTCTGGAAGTAGAGAGAATGGGTACTGACTGTTAATGGGTTTTGGGTTTCTTATGGGTGTGATGAAACATTCTGGAATTCGATAATGATGGTAGATGGTTGCAGAATTCTGTGAATACAGTCAAACCCACTGAGTTGTACACTTTAAAAAGGCAACTGAAAAAAAGAAGACTGAAAAAATAAATTTTACAAATTCATTAGAAAAATCCAGTAAGAGATGTGTAAAATATTAAAAGAAAATTTTAGCAATATCTAGAAAAATTAAAGTTAGTAATATCTATAAAAGTTTCTTAACAGAAATAGTAACTAAGGAGATGTAAATGAAATTAATGAGATATTATTTTCTCCTATAAGACTGGCAACAAAAATAATAGTAATGAAAATACCTATTGTGAGTTAATTGTGTTGGAAATTGAACCTTTCTTATATAATTGTGTATTGCTTTTTGATAGAATCTTAGAATGACTAGATAGATGATGGATAGATATAAATAAATACTGGGAGTATGGCTACTCTAATTGATAGAGAACTATTTAACACTAGAGACCCAGTGCATGAAATTCATGTATGGTGGGGTCTCCTCAGCCCAGCCTGCATCCTCTTCAATCCAGAACCCCTTTGGGGGATGTCCGACTGCAGGTTGGACATCCCTCTCACAATCCTAGACCACTGGCTCCTAATTGCTTACCTGCCTGCCTGCCTACTTGCACCTAACTGCCCCTCTCTGCGGGCCTAATTGCCCCTCATTGCCTCTGTATGCTGGCCTGATTGCCCCTAACTGCCCCCGCCCCACTGCTGGTCAGGTTGCCCTAACTGCCCACCCTCTCTGCTGGCCTAGTCACCACTTACTGCCCCCCCCCCGCCAACCTGGTTGTCCCCAACTGCTCCCCTGCTAGCCTGGTTGCCCCTCATAGACCCTCAGCAGCCTGGTCACCCTTTGAATCCTATATAATCCTATATAATAAAAGGCTAATGTGCAAATTGTCCCCTCAACTGGGAGTTCAACTGATTGCAACAGTAATTCAACCAGGTGGAGAGGCAGCCATCCAACCATTCATGGCCCCCTCCCTCCAGTTGGCCTGACCCAACTGGTCTCAATCAGGGAGGGCCAGCTGGATCCCATCATTCATTCATTCATTTGGTTGTCCATCACTAACCTACCTGTTGGCCTGGTCGCCCTATGCAGCCTGATGTTCAATTGTTTGGTCATTCCTCATTAATCCCCCTGCCAGCCTGGTTGCCCCACATAGCCTGCTTGTTCAGTTGTTTGGTTGTCCCTCACTAACCCCCCTGCTGGCCTGATCATAGGCAGCCATCTTGTGAAGGCATGAAGGTTAATGTGCATATTACCTCTTTATTATATAGGATGTGTACCAAGAGGTATGCAGTTGTATGTATTATAATATCATTTGTAATACTGAAGTATTTGGAAACAAACCTGGAACATTGTACTTTTTCAAGATCACTATAAAAAACATTTATCACTAGAGGCCCAGCGCACAAATTCATGCATGGATGGGATCCAGCTGGCCCTCCCTGATTGAGACCAGTTGGGTCAGGCCAACTGGAGGGAGGGGGCCATGAATGGTTGGATGGCTGCCTCGCCACCTGGTTGAATTACTGTTGCAATCAGTTGAACTCCCAGTTGAGGGGACAATTTGCATATTAGCCTTTTATTATAGGATTGCATATGAATTTCTAGAAATGGATCACGTTCTCATTAAAAGAGAGTCTATTCCTTTCCACTTAAACCTGTATTGGGTTTATGACTTCACTGTCCTATAGTGTCCTATGAACTTGAGCCTACTTGACTTCCTGACTGGTCTTATTTCTTGAGACATTTACCCTTGAAACCTAGCCTCCATGCTGTGAGAAAGGCCAGGCCACATGGAAAACAACTAAGGTCTTAGTCAACAGCCATTACCAGTTTGCCAACCCTGTGGATGAGCCATCATGGAAGCAGATTAAACAGTCACTAGTCAAAGTTCCCAGCTGATACCACTTGGTGTACAGAAGACTCTTCCCACCAAGCCCTTTCTAAGTAACAGATTTGTGAGGAACCAAATGATTATTGTTGTGTTAAACTACATAATTTTAAGGTAGTTCATTTTATAAAAATAGATATCAAGAACATAACCTGAAGTTTTATTAAATGGAAAATGATTATCTTATAGTATGTAAAACTATATAGCCCCTTAAAAGAATTAGTTGTGTGTGTGTGTGTGTGTGTGTGTGTGTGTGTGTGTGTGTAGAGACAGCCTGTTAAGTGCTAAAAATCTGGTTGCACAGTAATACTTTTTGTACAGCATTCATGTCCACCTCCCTCTCCAAAAATATCTATTTCTCAAAATGTGCTTACATTTATAGACACAGAATACATGAGAAACATGTCATGAGTGCATTTTTTAAAATCTGGTTTTATTAAAAAGTCACAGTGAAATAATTTGGTAAGTTGCTTTTATAATTAAAATAGATCTAGAACCATAAAATCTCCAGGAAATAAGTGGCAAAAGCCTACGTGAATACATAGTTGCAGTGTGGATGAAGGAGGGGGATAGAAACCTTAAATTGTCTGATACCTTCTTAGTATTTGGATTCCAGGACCTCTGCCTGATTCCTCTTCCAACTGAAGTCAAAGTGTCACCAAAATGCTTGCAATCCCACCTGGAGCTATGTTTTTCTGTTGCTATTCAGAAGGATATGTGTGGGAAGTACTATGACACTGTAGGAACAGATTTTTACATTTCCCTCATTGATGAAATAAAAGGAATCAATTCTTTTGGTGTATTTCATTACAATGATCAGAACATACTTGTTACATGAACTCACTTCTGTGATGATTTCTATCAATATCAGCAATTCCTTCTCATTTGTTTGTTTCCAACACACACCAACAAATGCCTATTCACCTACATTCTGGGAGATCTTCACTCCAAGCAGAAAACACTCTCTGTTTTATATCTGAGACATTAACTTCTATCACTAGCACTAAATTTGTTGGTGTATGTTTCCCTTATTCTCTTTGGTGACCTAAAATATAATAACAGCAACATAATAATAAAATAGCCACACCAAAGATCTCCAAAACTTAAGGACAGCTTTAGTAATTTGCTCAAACACATAAACTAGAGAGTGAAAGAACCAAGGTTTGAACCCAGGCTTCTGACCCCCATACCCAGCAGACTTAGTCAATATGCTATCTCCCCTGATGGACTTGCACTCATGCCTAAAACATGTCAGCACCTCCTCCAGGGGGTCTCTCCTTTTTCTATCCTCATGGCACTATCTCATCTTCTGGTGTGCACCCCGGGAACCCTGGACTTAAGGCTCCCACAGCCTCTCTCAATTCCCCGCCATCTGCTTTAACCTGTTGCCACTAATATAGCACATAGCAAGCATTACCTCAGTTTCCATTTGGGCCACTTGAATTTAATGCTATCCATTTAGAATGTGTGAGGCTCAATACTTAACAGAAGAAAATATCATGTGTCCAAATTCTGGACATGTGCTTGATGTGTAAGATTATAACTTATTCATCTATGTGACCTGGTATGTTCTTTTTTGAATTTCAAAAATCCATGACTATACACCCTTACAGAAAACACACATCTGCATACAAAAATCATCTGACATCTAAGCTACAATTTAGTTTTCCATCTGTTCCCTAAAACATATATGACTTAGTGGGCACTTTGACTAATGCACTTCTCAGTTTTTAAAACCTGTTGGTTAATTACTGGATTCAAGAGCTGCATCCCTGGATCCACTCCTAATACCTTAGCTGTTGCCTAGCAACTAGCTCACTTCTTTCTTGGTTTTAGCAGCTACACACATGGAGCGATAGAATGAAGCTATGAATGATCTTATTTTCTAAATATCAAGTGAAAATAAAACAGCATATGTCTTTGAGCCTCCCATCCACTGATGGGTCTGGCAAGAATTCCAAATGAATAGTGATATAAATTAATTCTAGGAAAGCTTCCTTGATATTATCCCAGTTATGTCTTTTATTCTGTTTTATTTTCTTCTTGCAATGTATTTTACATTTTTCTTAGCAGGTTCTTAATAAAGATTTGACAATTTGAATTAAGAAACCATCTTTTGGAGACTGTCCTACCATTCAAGGAAAGGAATGAAGGATGTGGGGCAAGCACTGGCTTTCCTCAAGTCTTAGGAAGGCAGAAACAGAAATATAGAAAGTTTTTCTGAAATAAAAAATTGCGACCAAATTGTTATTTGCAGATCTTTTTTTCATAAACAATGAATTTCATGATAAAATCTAAATATTCTGGCCATCAGGCAAAAAGTTCTACAAGAACATGTCTTAGTTATTCCCATCAGCCCAGTGATTAGCACGAGACCTTTCAAGGGAAGAATGTTCAACAGAATTTTTGCAGCATAAGCTACTAAAAGGCTTCTGAGAAGAAAAGCTTAGAATGGGTAAGCAAGAATATGAAAGAATTTAAATAATCATTTAAAACAAATTAAAAGGAAACATTTCTAAACATCACAAATTTTATATAAATAACTGTACCTATCAAAGTGATTTGCCAAGTTTCTAGAAGGTCCAAAGCTACAATATAAACGTCAAACTTGATTACATTTAATTTTAAATTTAAAACAGTTGATACTAAGAACTTCACCAGTATAATAGGTGATATTTTCTCAGGATTCATCAGACTAACAGCAATATGAAAAGTCAATGAAAAAATGGATAAATAGGTTTGTACCCACTTCAAGAATAAGATAACATTAATTAAAAATGCATATAGTGTCTTTTTTGTTTTTCTGTTGTTGTTATTGTTTTTAGTGTTAGAGATACACACACACAAAACACCAAAACATGTGACTGTGACATACCTGACAAAAAAGGCTTACATGCTTAATAAAGTAGGTCTGTATTTTGAAAGCATCATGATTATTCTTTATTTTAACAATACAGTGAAATCTCAGTTCTTCCATTTTGAGACACTTGGGAGATTATAAACAATGCACCTCTCTTTTTTGAGGTTTAGTTTCCTCCTATGTGAAGCTATAGTCAGCTACTTGAACTAAGGGTCAATATATGGTATTAGGCAATAGTTTTCAAACTTTTTTGAGGTGAGACATATATTTTATAGTAGAGGCCTGGTGCACAAAATTCTTGCATTCATGGGGAGTGTCCCTCAGGCCAGCCTGTGACCTCTCACAGTCCAGGACCCCTTGGGGGATGTCCACCTGCCAGCGTAGGTCCAACCCCTTGGGGATCAGGCCTAAGCCAGCAGTCAGACATCCCTCTCACAGTCTGGGCCTCTCACAGTCCAGGACCCCTCACTCCTTACTGCCTGTCTGCAGTGTAGGCAGGAGAGGCTCCAGCCACTGCCCCTATACTCGCCAGCCATGAACCCAGCTTCTGGCTAAGTGGTGCTTCCCCTTTGGGAGTACACTGACCTCCAGGGAGCAGCTCCTACATTGAGCATCTGCCCCCTGGTCAGTGGGTGTCACAGCAACCAGTCATTCTGCTGTTTGGTCAATTTGCATATTAGAGTTTTATTACATACTAGGGGCCCAGTGCACAAAAATTTGTGCACTCAGGGGGGTCCCTCAGCCCAGCCTGTGCTCTCTCCCAGTCTGGGACCCCTTGGGGGATGTCCACCTGCTGGCATGTCTGGCCATCCTGGGTGAGGAGCTGATGGCTGTTTGCAGACTGGCCAAGTGGGGACCCTCACCCCACTGGGGTGTGGCCAGCCTGGGTGAGGGTCAGAGGGCCATTTTAAGGCTTCCCACAGTCCCTTCAGAGTTTGGGTCCTTACTGGGGTGCCCGGCCAGCCTCAGTGAGGGGCTGAGGGCCATTTTCAGGCTGCCCACAGCTCCCACTGACCCAACGTCCTAGTGAGGCTGGCTGGAATCAGGTTTCTGGAGTTGATTTCTCTTCTATAATTGAAACATTGTTGCCTTGAGCAGAAGGCCACAGCCGGCCTAGAAGGGCAGTTTCCTCCATCACTGGTGCAACAGAAGCCTCCTGTTTGCTCTAACTCCGTGGCTGCCGACCACCATCTTGGCCAAGTTAATTTGCATACAGCCACTCTAATTGGCTGTGGGTGTGGCCTGGTTGGTGGGTGTGGCTTAGGTGTAACAGAGTGAGGGTCAATTTGCATATTTCTCTTTTATTAGATTAGATGATTGACATCTAGTACACACACACACACACACACACACACACACACTTGGATGTGAGCATATTGAAATAGAAGATTTTGGAAACTGTATTTACCTTTCTATTATACTTTGTCTATTTCATTAAAAGAAAAATTTTGTTCCATCCAACTAAATTTATGTCTAGATCTACTAGTGTGTTGCAAACTATAATTTGAAAAAATTAAAGTAGAAAGTTAGGGAGACAATATCCTATGATTTGAGATGTTTGTGCATGAGAGCACTCCTGCACTTGCATCTAAATAAAAAATTTTGTCATTGCATGCACACTTTGCTGAATTCAGGAAAGAACTTAGTGCATCAGTAAAATCAGAGAGGAAAATGATAATTATCAATCAATTACTTTGCTTTTAATGGTAACTGTTTAATGTCTAAGTGGTAGCATACCACCATTCCTGTTTTTTTGAGAATTTTAATAGATTGACAGGAATCCATTTAAAAAAAAAAAAAACATAAGTGAAGTGTTTCCTCTTACGTAGCTATTACCAACTATTTTATTTATTTGATATCCTATGGAAAAATAAATCTTTTTCTTTGCCCTTTCTATGCACCTGGAGATAAAATAAGATTTGCTTTCAAAAAGTACTTCATGGCTTGAAATAAGTGATTCCATTTCATGGAGTTATATATTTTTATGCTTTTTCAAATTTCAGATTTATTTCTAAAGATCCTGAAACACCAGGAAGAAAAAGGATAGGAAAGAAGAGTTTTATACATATTACCTACTCCCATATTTCCTAAATACCTGGACTATAGCTCCCTAGTTTTCTTGCTAAGATGCTTCTAATATGGAACCTCCTAAATTGAAAACATTTGAAGTTTGTCTCTCCTTGTTTTGTTTTTTTAATCACATATGTTTATATATATTTGGAACATGGAGACAAATCAGAGCCTTATAAAGTTGAGACAAACTAGGAAATTCAAAGAAAAGTGCATCCACTCCCAGTGGCTTAGAAAGATCCCATTAAAAATTCATAATGTGTATTCCCACCAATGTATCAGAAAAAAGGAGGAGTAAGGTTTACCTGCACCTTCTTTAACTGCCTCCCCACCAGCACAACTTTTCTGCCTGTATGAGAACTGAATGCAGGTGTGATTCTAACAGCCAAAGAAAGGGGACTCACCAATGAGCGGAAATGAGCCTAGAGCTCAGATTATGACAATCTAAACCCAAGGCCTGCCATCATTATGCTGCATCTATAATGTGACTGGTGAGGGGCTATCTCCCAGGCTGCAGAAGCTGTCCAGGGAGATGGTCTCCACGGGCATCTCACTTTTCAAATGCTGCTGTGGGGGGTAGAGGGGGAAGGGATTGACAGGCTATGAACTATGCTTCTCCCAAAAATCATTTCTTTTGGTTGCATATCACCAACACCTGCCTTAGACATCCCAGTTCTCCAACCTTCTTTCTCCTTCCTTTTATTTCATTTTCTTTTATTTTCTATTTTTAATATATTTTATTGACTTTTTTACAGTGAGGAAGGGAGAGGGACAGAGAGTCTGAAACATCAATGAGAGAGAAACATCGATCAGATGCCTCCTGCACACCCCATACTGGGGATGTGCCCACAACCAAGGTACACGCCCTTGACAGGAATCAAACCTGGGACCCTTGAGTTTGCAGGCTGACGCTCTATCCACTGAGCCAAACTGGTCAGGGCTTTTCTCTTTTTTTCTTTCTTTCTTTTTCTTTCTTTCCTTTTCCTTTTCCTTTTCCTTTTCCTTTTCCTTTTCCTTTCCTTTCCTTTTTCTTTCTTCTCTTCTCATATCTTCTCTTCTCTTTTCATTGTATAAACAATTTAATCTTTAATTTTTATTGCCCTAAAAGTCAAAGCAAAACAGAAATGGGAGGTAGGTAAACAGGGATTGGGAAGTGCATGAAAAATATAAGTTTTTAATTTAACAATTTGAGTTTTTATGAGTTTTTAAGAGTTAAATGATTATTTTATGGGCCTTAACACATATAATTATGGTTTCTTTATGGAATCAAAATGTCTGATAAACCAAATAGTGCAGTGTCCCCATGAATTGGTAGAAGCCATAGGAGAGGCCCTCTGCCTAAATTACTTATACAAAGTGTTGTCTATAAATGAACTTTTACTACCAAACTTTAGGACACTAGACCCGAGTGACCAAATCACACATTGGCATACAATAAGTATTCAGGAATAATTAGCTTTTTAGTTGTTGCTATTGTGATTTTTTTTTCACCTGGACTTAGGAGATAGAGGTAATGGCAAGGAAGAAAACTGAATTACTGTTTTTGTAGAGAGAGGCAGGTGTTGTTGTTGTTTTCTACTTCAAGGCCCAATTTCATTAGTCTCCTCTTTTTGAATTATTTCCTACTGATAATGCTCCTGTAGGCAGAGCCATATATTTCCCTTCTCTTTCCTACCCCTTCTCAATTATCTTAAATACAATAAATATCAGCTAAACCAATGAATATAAACATGAATGAATGAATGAATGAATGAATGAATGAATGAATAAAGAAGTTAATAAGAAAATAAAATTAATCAGATCTGGTATCTCTGTTAACTTGATTTTGTTAAATATCATAATACAAGCATTTTATTTTAGTGCAAACTTGACTTTAGTGCTAAACTAAAGTGTCAAATTCCTTATAAATACTTTAGATTTCAGTTCACAAGAATATTGGATTTTGCCATGAGAAAGAGGGAAAAGTAAGCAAGCAAGCAAACAAAAAACATTTAACTTACAGTTTCATTTAAAATAATTAATCATCCCTAGGAAATCTCATAACAATTTATCCAAATTCCAGCTCTCATTTTATTTATCTCTCTCAGAAGAAATTAGTAACTTCTCATGCAAATAACTGGATATGACTGGGATGCTAAGTATGGACTGAATGATTTCTATGTATTGTTAATAATTACATTTTGGTCTAGCTGTATTTTCTCCCCTGTATATTTATCATGGAAAATAATGATACATATGGGTAATATCATACAAATTTTTTTAAAAATATATTTTATTGATTTTTTACAGAGTGGAAAGGAGAGGGATAGAGAGAAACATTGATGAGAGAGAAACATCGATCAGCTGCCTCCTGCACACTCCCCACTGGGGATGTGCCCGCAACCAAGGTACATGCCCCCGACCGGAAGTGAACCTGGGACCCTTGAGTCCGCAGGCTGATGCTCTATCCCACTGAGCCAAACCGGCTAGGGCAATATCATAAAAACTTTTTACTCAGTCCATGGCAATCCAACAGGGACACAAATCACCCTGGGACCTTCGTCCCCAATGCCAGGGTTTGACACAAGCTCTCTCGATGCCAAGAAGTCCTGTGTAAGAGCTGATCACAGCTGGTCACTGTTTCCCCTGAGTTCAACACCGATGATTGCAAATGTTTTACATTTGAGCTTATTTGAGAGTTCATAATGAGCTAAATATAAAGTGCATTAAGAGTTTTAGGAAATGATCCAGCTATGTCATTCATCATTGCATTCAGGGAGCTAAAATATATATACTAGTAGATGGAAAATATGAGCCATCATGATAAAAAGAAATACTGATGGATTCTTTAGAAGGAGAAAAATAATATTTCCAGAGAAAGCTTATATGGGAAAGAAATGAACTGTCTTGGAAATTCTATCAGAATTTTTTAAATTCTAGTGTTTACCAAGATCAGAAAATGCTCGTATGAAATATTATGATTCTATGGTTTATTTTGAGCTTACTAACATGAAATGCTTTTATTGTAAAAATATATTAGAGCTCAGCTGGTGTGGCTTAGTGGTTGAGTATCGACCTATGAACCTGGAGGTCATGGTTTCATTCCCAGTCAGGGCACATGCCTGGGTTGCGGGCTCAATCCCCAGCGTGGGACATGTAGGAGGTAGCCAATCAATGATTCTCTCTTCACTGATGTTTCTACCTCTCACTCATGCTTCCTCTCTGAAATAAATAAATAAATAAATAAATAAATAAATAAATAAATAAAATAGAAATAGAAATATAATATAAACATTTGTAATATTGAGATCATTGGCTGATATACTGGAAACACTCTGTTGGCATTTGGAGTATGTGGTTTCTAAATGTCCTTTATTTTTATACTATTTGGTCATACATTAATTTAGATGATGCATAAAACTGTATAATTGATGTTATACACTCTAAACAGTTCTAATTAGTTCAGTACTGATCATTTTATTTGTGGACAATTCTTGTTTTCCTTTTTTTTTTTTTTTTATACATACCCTATCCCACTCCCAGGACAACTTCTGAAATATAAATAAGAACTGTTCCTAAGACCTAAATGAGGATTATTCTCCCAGTCCCTTACATCTAGTTCCACTTTTATGATTTTGCTGAAACAAATCTCTGAGAAGACTCACTAATGAGACAATTTAATGGATTCCTTTTAATCCCCACACTTCCTGCTCTTTTGACAGCATATGATACATTTGTGGCAGTGGACTAAAAAAACCCTGTGTTTGAAAGCCTCTCTCTCTCTCTCTCTCTCTCTCTCTCTCTCTCTCTCTCTCTCTCTCGCTTCTGTGCTCTTCTGATGTCTTCCCCTTTGTCTCCTTTACTTTGCTTTCTCACCCACCACTTATATAAATACACACTAGAATTTGTCATTAATATTTGATGTTTCTGTAATCATTTCCCTTGGTTATCACATCTTTCAATTTTCCACAGTAATGAGGGTGATCCAAGTTCTTTGCTTTAAGTCTCAGCATTCTCTTAAGTCATAAGGAAATTATTTCATTCTTATCTCAAAAAATTGACATGCCCCAAATTCAGTTGGTTGTTGTTTAACAATTGCATTGTATCACCTACCTATTTCCAAACTAACTTCTCTTTGCTTTATAATGATATCATCACCCAATGACTACATCTCCTAATTTCAAAAGCTTGAGGTCAATGTTGACTGCCTCTTAGCTCAAGTGTGAGAGTCAATCACTTGCCAAGTGTTACTGAATTTATGAACCAACATAGAATGTTAACTTGGCACTTACAATCTGACAAAGATGACTTTTAGCATTTTGCATATCTACACATATAAAAAGCCAGCAACCAGAATGCCATAATTACTGGAATGACCAGAACAACCAGAATGACTGGTTGCTATGACACCCACTGTGGCCAGCGAGCCAGCCTGATCAGGTTGGGCTGGCCAGCCAAACTCCTGTGGCCACTCCCCCACCCAACCCCACCCCTGATCAGCCTCTCCAACCCCATTTGGAGGGTGGGGCCGGTGGCCAACCTCCAGTGGCCCTGCCCCCCTGCCAGTCCCACCCCTGATTGGCCCACCCCACCTCATTGGCCCGAAACCCTTCCCCTCAGTTGGCCCTGCCCCTGATTGCACCCTCCACCCCAATAGGGTGTGGGACTGGCCAGCCAACTCCCTGCAGCCCCTCCACCTGGATGGCCCACTACCCTGATTGGTCCATGGTCCCTACCCCCAGCCAGCTCTGTCCCCAATTATTCCCTCCACCATATCAATTAGCAGTGGGGCTGGCTGACCAACTTTTCACAGCCCCACCACCAGCTACTGACCCCCGATTAACCCTCCACCCCAATTGGGGGTGGGGCCCACTGGCCAATTATCTGCAGCCCCTCCTCGCAGCTGGCCCAGCCCTGATCAGGCCCCAAATGGGGTGGGCCAGGCAGCCAACCTTCTGTCGTCTCCTCCTCCTGACAGGCCTGGCCCCAATCTACCACAATTTGGGCCAGGCCAACCAGAACCCACCTGTCACCTGTGCACGAATTCATGCACTGGGTCTCTAGTATTTTGATTATCCTCAAAGCATGATATGAAAGGTATTACTATCCACATTATAACATTTTGGAAATAAGGGTTCAGTATGTGTAAGTGACTTACCTAAGCAAGCCAGAAGATGGACAATATCTGGGACTGAAACCCATTTTTTATAATGTTGTGTAGTGTTCATTCCATTGAACTACATCATTTTTATTTCCATAGTGTCATATCCCTCTACTCCTCCCCAATCCTCTTTATTCTACACTAGCGGCCTGGTGCATGAAATTCGTGCACGGGGTGGGGGGGAAAACGGTCCCTCAGCCCGACCTGCACCCTCTCCAATATGAAGTTCTTGGGGACTCTCACAATCCAGGACCTCTGGTTCTTAACCGTCCCCAGATTCCGCCTGCAAACCGCCCCAGAGCCCGGGCCTTTGCAGGCCTCTGCCTCCCGCCCCCAGCTTCCACCTACAAACCGCCTCGGTGCCCGGCCATTGGGGCTTTGCAGGCCTCCACCTCCCGCCCCCACCTCCCCCTACAAACCGCCCCAGAGCCCGGGCACCCGTACCGGAGGCTCGAGCCTCCAGTGCGGGTGCCCGGCCATCGGGGCTTTGCAGGCTGCTGCCTCCGGACAGGCTTCTTTCCCGTAGGCTCGCTCTTGGGGAGGGGTGGGGGGCAGACAGGAAGAGCTTACCGGCTTGCTTGCTCCTGAATCCTGAGGCAGAGAGAGGTCTTTCCTCTGCCCTGCTGGACCCTGGGGTTGGGGCCTCTGCCATCTTGCCTGGGCTAATTTGCATACAGTTGCTCTGATTGGCTGGTGGGCGTGGCTTACCCCATCCCGGAGAAACGGTTAATTTCAATATTACGCTTTTATTAGTTAAGATAACTCTTGCCTGTACTAGGACTCTTTTTCCTCATTGCTTCAAGTTTTCCTGAATTATATGTTTATCATATGACTATTCAATAAACTTTAACTGCTCTTTATTGCCTATACGTTTTGGAAAGTTTCATTAGACAGGTTCAACAGTTAATAGTCTGCTTGTTGTCACATGAAACTGGTTCCAATTAAGTTAAGCAAAACACAAAGGAAAGACAAAACTTCATAAATACACACATACATACACACACACTCAGAGGTTTACTGGCAGGATACCGATGAGCTCACTGAAGTAAAGGAGAAGCAGAGCCTTGGGAAAGACCAGAAAGTAGGCAGATTCTATTGGTGGGATTTGAGGACCTTTGCATGAAGGTGCTGTAATCAACTGACTCAGCTCCAATAACTGCTATGTGTCCCCTTGTTCTGACTCACATTACCAAGTGACACTGATTGGTCTACATTGGGTAAAGTGTCTACCACTTGGTAGGGGCTTGGACAGGAGATTGATGAAAGATAATATTACTGACAATCCCAAGTGATTAGATGAATGGAGACTCCTACAGAAAGTGCTCAGCTGTTACAGAAGGGGGCAGAGGCACCCACATGTAGGGCATGGAGTGCTCCAATCCAGCCGAAGCCTGTTCAGTATCATCTCTGCCTCTTCCTATTCATGCAACCCTGAACTTCTCACCATTCTCCATGCAGGTGATAAGCCTTTCATGCCGCTTTTTCTGGTACTTCTGCTTCTCCTGTGTCTTTATGTAACAAACCATCTTCCTATTTTTATAGGTCGAACCCAAAGAATGCTCTTTTGACCATTTCAAGATTTCTACAGACATGTAATTTCTTGCTCTTTTCCTTCACATTTCCTTTTGTTAACCTTCAATAGTACCTTTCAAAGTCTGCCTTCTTTTTTACTGATATATAAGGGCTTTGAGAGTAGGCAGCATGTCATAGTCATCTCAGCATCCTCTCTAATGATGAACATATAGTTACTATAGGTTGCAGTAATTAATAACTATAGATATAGTTATTTTTATCATGCTATTTTTCTTATTGTTTCTTAGTGTATCTAAGTGCTATAATCTGTAATGCAATTATATCATTTATCTCCAACCTCACTGCAATGTCCTTGATGGGAAATTACACATAGCATTTAAAGTTATCAATTTATACCTACTACATAATGAATAATGTATTGATCAAGCTTTGATTTAATACAGTTTAATAGCCTTCTAACAGATTATTTTAAAAAGAATAAATTTATGTAAAGAAGACAGGAGAAAAATAAGCCAATAATAGGCATTTTTAGGACATTATTATTCAGATCAAAGCTATGAGGTGGGCATTATTATTCTTATTTTACATATCAGGCATCAGAAGCTTAGAGAGGGTTAAATTTCTCACAGGAAAAAAAATTTAGAGCCAGGGTCTGTCATATGTTAAAGACTTCTCTTCCCACATATTCTGGAAGTTATATGCATATGTCACTCTCAGTGGATTATAAACAACAGAGAACCATTCTTCTTCAAAGAAAATTAAAAAGGGCTAAAAATAAATTACATATTATTGGAAAAGAAGAACAAGACCAAACCTTGTATCAAATAATCCAATAGAAAAGAATAATTCTGCCCTAACCGGTTTGGCTCAGTGGATAGAGCGTCGGCCTGCGGACTAAGAGGTCCCAGGTTCAATTCTGGTCAAGGGCATGTACCTCGGTTGCGGGCACATCCCCAGTAGGGAGTGTGCAGGAGGCGGCTGACTGATGTTTCTCTCTCATCGATGTTTCTAACTCTCTATCCCTCTATCTTCCTCTCTGTAAAAAATCAATAAAAATATATTTTAAAAAAGAAAGAATAATTCTTCCAAGAGGAAACACAGTTGTCCACTCAATGCAGAAATGATCCCAATCACAACTCGAGATCAGAAAAATGCAGAATCTACTAGCAGATCTCATTTTCAGCTACTAGACTAGAAAAAGGCAAAACATGCAATGATATTAGGATACAGATATATGTATGTGCACTGTTGAAAGCCGTGTAAATTAGCACTTTGGAGAGCAATTTGGTAGTATCTACTGACACAAAAACAGAAAAGCAAACAAGCAAAATCCATGCACACTCTGCTACCAGCTTCCCACTGCATTGAATCCTAAAAAAGAAAAGAAAAAAGCACTCATACACGTGACCATGGAGACCTGTGCGAGGGAGGTCACTGCAGCATTGTTTGCATTAGGAAAAAATAGAAACAACATCAATCCCATTTTCTACACATTATATCCTTTGCTCACATTTTATTTGGTTGTGTGCCTTATTTTTTTTTTTTTAAGGAACTCCCAATAAATTTTGGATATTAATTCTTTGCTTCATAAAAGTTGCAAATATTTTTCAGGTACCATTTATTGTTTACATTTTCCATGTTCTTTCTTGTAAAATTTTATCTTAATCTAATCTAGTTACAATTGCCAATTTTGCCTTTTGCTTTATATATCATTTAAGGAATTGCCTTTCTTACCGCAAAACCCTAATCACATTCTCCTGTATTTTTCCTATTTGCCTTCACGGCCTTAATTCTTTAAGTTCTTTAATCACCCCAGAATTCTTTCATGACCTTTCATTATGAAAGAAAAGGAGCTCTGTTTACAAAATTCTTTCTTGTCTCCCAACAAATTCTCTAAATTATGTCTCAGTTAATACACCTCATATATGAACCACAATTTCTTAGACAGATTTTGTTTGCAACGGGTTTGCCAACTGCACTCTTTTCTTTCCTGTAGTGAGGGTGTGGGTGGGACACAGCCTCTAATGAGTCACTTGTTTGCAGCCCCATGGACCCCCCTCTGCTCCTTCTGTCCTGTGCCCCTCTCAGAGCTAGGGCAGTTCAGGAGCACCGTTGGTTCATTTCCCTGCAGCATCTTTATGTTCCAGGCTGCAGTCTCCTCTGTTCTGCTCTCTATTTGCTCCTAGTGTGCAGAAGTTAATGAAATATATTAATCGTTTCTAACAAGGGTTTACAACATTTACATTCCTTTAGTATCCTGGGAATGGGCACCGTAGAGAGGGGGTAGATAAATGCATGTGTGTAGCCCACTCGCTTTTAAACAAACTACTACACACTATTTAAAGATGTCACTGTATTACCTCTTATGATCAAGTGGATTTATCTGTGTTCTTGCTGGGGAAAATCACAAGATTCATTTATGCATTTAAATAAAATATCTTCAAGCTTCAACTACTTCAGCTCTAATTTTTCCTCATTAGCAAGATGTGATTGTTTTCCTCAATTATAGTATTACCTATTTAATCAGGATTCAGCCAGACTCTTTCCCCCCATAACTACTTATCTCAACTTTGTCAAATTTCTTAAAATGACTCAAACTATAGGGCTTTTAATTGATCATTCACGTTAGCAAATAACTAGGTAAACTCAGTTAATATGAAGGATTCATAAAATTATTCGGGTTATATTTTCTGAACTTACCTCTCTCACATGCTTTCCTGCTGCTCTCTTATTCCCCAGCCTCAGATGCTTCCATCTCTACCTCTGCTGGAGGTGGTGACACCCTGCTGACAGCTAGAATTCTAACACTGTCCTCAAGTGGGACACTATTCTAGCCTAAGGCACTTCAGCTGCCAGCCATGCTCTACTCATGTTCACTGTTGTGATCAGGACATAAGTGAGACTCTGGCTTGTATAAGTAGACTGAAGGAGAAGCCTAATCCTACATGAACTGCAGCTACCTAGCTTTTATCAGATTTCAGAGAAATTCACATTCATGTAAAACAAATATCACTGCATGCTGCCTGTAAAGCCCAATATATCATCTTATAAAATTTCCCTTTTCCTTCAAAAGATGAGTACCAGGTCATTTTTCTTTCATTTACAGGAATGTATGGAATGCATATAGTGATGTATATATGTATGTATATGTATGTATGTGATTTTTGAATGAAAGGAGAGGATGGGGCATTATATCTAAAGTGAAAAGAGGTACACAGAAAGAGAGAAGTGGGGGGAGAGAGAGTAGGGAGAAGGAAAGAGAGGAGAGAAGGAAAGAGAAAAGACAGAGAAACATTTGTGCAACCCTCCATCTGAAGTGTGTAAATGCACCTCAGATATCTGTATTTTTGCTACTCTATGTATTTTTTACATGGATCCAATAAAAGTGTGATTGGAGCATCTCTTTCAAAAGTAAATGAAACAAGAAGCAGGAAAAGTTGAAAGACCTCACTGATCTACATTGTCAGTCAGCCTAGAGCTGTCCTTGGTGCCAACCTCAGCACTAACATCCAGGGAGAATTTGTAGTGTGGAGAACATAAGAATTAAACACATATTGCCTGCCCAAGTCATATTGCAGATGACTACTACCCCATACAGCGGTATCCCCTTTCTATTTGTGGCTTTCTTTTCATTTTTTGACAGATTTTCTTCTTCACCATCCAGAAACCAGCTCCTTGTTTCTCCTGTCCCAGGGATTAGTGAAATAAACACCTTTACCTTAATGTATATAATTATTTATCTCATTTAGGGAAAAAACACTCTAACAACAATGACAAAAAACAAAATGAATCCACACATGTTTTGGTAAAAATAAAATAGAGAGTCCAGAAATATATATATATAT
>PVJC01016352.1:0-24212 GCA_004026665.1 Murina feae | reverse complement strand
AAATGCCATAATTACCCAGAAGGGCTTTACCTGGTAATTTCCTCTGTAGACAAGAATCTCTCTCTGGGCCTCCCATCTCCCAGTTGAGCTCATCTCAGCGTTCCCTGTTTTGGGGACAACCCCAGAACCACTCTCAAAGACAAGAAATTATAAATTTCAGGAAGGCGTGGTGGGGGGTGGAATCCTGGCCCTTTGGGTTTTGCTACATAAAAAAAATAAAAATAAATAAATACTCAGCCAGCAAGCCCCTCGGAGCTGCCAGAGGATGAAGCCGAGAATATTTTAGATTTCAGAGGCTGCCAGAGACAGTGACTCCTTGCTCCTTCTGTTCAAAAGCTTTTGTTTTACATTTAAATGACAAGGGTGCTGCTGGGGGGAAGCCTTGGCTGGGCTGTCCCCCTGGCAGGAGAGGAAGGAAGCAGGCGCCCCTCTGAAGTGGCTCCCTTAATGTCATGTCATTACAGCATGCAGCTGCACAGGTTAATATAATTGGGTGACTATGTGTGAGCAATGATCCATGCCGTGTTACAGCTCTGAAACAAATGACATTTAACCAGCCGGTCTGTAAGGCTCCTTGTTATCTACATGGTGAGCAATTGGAACGGAGAAGCAGACCTCTCGACGAGCAACTGATGAATTAGTTGTTGGGTTTCCTCGACAGCCTGGATTTATAAGAGCGCAATTCCAACATAATTTATTAGATCCATAAACAGACAGATCCGATGTTTTTACTGAGATTACATCTTGTCACCCTCAGATTTTGTGTCACTGACAGCCCTGTTATAATTTAATTTTATTATTCGAATAAGGTATTGTTTCCGGGGACTTACTTTACTTATTTATTTATTTTCCCCCTAAAAAGGCATTTTCCTTTTTAGCTGGAAAGGGATCGGAAACTTTCATGCCAGCTGATATACCTGGTGGCCACCCTAACAGCCTTTCCAGGCCTTGACTGTGAGGATCTCAAGGGCAGGAAAAAAGTTTTAGAAGGAATTCCAGTAGGGACCCTGGGAGAAAGGGGCAGGAAGAAGCCTGAGCCAGTACTTGGGAGGTGTCATTGGGCCTGTGTTCAGAGTTCCTGGAGTTTCTGTCCTTTGCAGGCTACCTGCCCCTCTCCACTCCCGCCTATTATCTAGGACTCAGGCAAGTTCCTCCCAAATCCAGGCCCCACTCACCTGATACTGAGGTTCTTGTTATCTGGCCAAGGTGTCACCCTCAGAGCTATTCTAAGCTCACTCCCCTCCTGCCAGCCACATAGCAGGAGAAGGGTAGGAGCATGCCCACTCTCAAAGGCCCTTCTAGCAAAGCGGACACAGTTCTGAGTGACCAACACCTACCAGTAAAGAGACAGTGGTCATCCCATGAATTGCAAGGGAGAAAGGATCAAAGACCTGTGTGTCCAGTCCAAACAGTGTAAGATGATGAGAAAAGCCCCACTTAGAAACAATCAGACCAGAGTTTCTGTCCCTCTGGGTAGTAGCTATAACCTTGTCCTTTATGAACCTTTGCCCCAGAGAAAATATAGGAGTAATGATACCTGCCTCAGAAGTCTCAGGGAGAATAAAATTAGATAATAAACCCAGAGAGCTGTTTTGGAAGTTAAAGCACTGTACAAATGGAGGGTACATTTATTAGCACCTCTAAGCTCTATTTTTTTTTTCATCTGGAAGGAATATACATTTTTATTTTCCTATATAATAAAAGGCTAATATGCAAATAGACCTAACAGTAGAACAACTGAACAACCAGTCACTATGACATGTGCTAACCACCAGGAGGCGTGTGTGGAACATGGCAGGCGTCAGCCACGGTGAGATAGTGGAGTAGGTGAGTGGGAGTGCTAAACCAAGGTGGGGTGTCAATTACTGTCATTGGGGTGAGCCTCTGGTGGTTACTGAAAATTCTTTGCTCCCTTGCATGGCAGTCCCGCCTGGCACTTGCACCTGCTGCCAGTGCCAGCCCCACTCACATCCACTGCCGGTGCTGGAGCCACTGCTCACCCGCACTTCCAGCACCTGGCACCGGCCCCTATCACTCGGCACCATCAGCGGGTACAAGTGGGGGCTGCTGGCCCTGATCTCCCCTGAGGGTTTCTCCACCTCCCCCTGCTCCTGAGGTATGATCAGGGCAGCAGCTGCCTGTCATATCTGCTGCTGTTGACAGCCCCACTCACACCTGCTGTTGGCACCAGAGCCACTGCTCACACTTGCTGCTGGCACTGGCCCCACTTGCACCCTCATCTGGCAATAGAGCCACCGCTCATACCTGCTGCCAGTGCTCGGCATCAGTCCCAAGTGCTCAGTGCCATCAGCAGGTATGAGTGGCTGCCAGCCCTGATCGCCCTTGAGGGCTTCTCTACCCCCCCCCCCTGCTCCTGAGGGGCTATCAGGGCATCATCCCCACTCGCATCCACTGCTGGTGGGTGTGAGCAGGATCAACACCATCAGCATGTGGGAGCACTGGTGGCAGGAGCAGGGCTGCCAGCAGACAGGGGACTGGGGCCTCAGTGGAAGGGGCTGGGCAGGGGCACCGAAGATGGGCTGAAACCTGCCCCTGTGCCCACCTCAGCCTCATGGTCCACAGTTCCTTTCAAGGTGCACAAATTTGTGCACTAGGCCCCTAGTTTTACAACAACAATCTATAGAGCCAGGTGCTTACATATAATGCAATGAGAGCTCATTCTAATCCTCCTAACTCTAATGTGATGAGGGTGGGTGACTGTCGTTTTCCCATTTTATGGTTGAAGAAAGAGGCTCATGGAGGTAACCTGAAATTACTTAACTATTTTTGGGATTCTTACTCACACCTTAGCAACACCCTGACCATGACTTTGCACTTGTGATGAAAGCAGGGCTTTCTCTGCTTTGAAGGCTGGCTCATTCAGGATTCAAATGGAGCAGAGCATGGGTCTGAGAACAAGCAGAATGAGTCTGTCACCGGCTCCCTGTTCTTGTGAGTGCAGCCACAGCTTGCTCATTGAAGGGATGATTTGGGTCATTTCACTGAAACCTGGGCTGGGAGTGCTCTAGGGTTTTAGCTCCATTAACTTTCAGGGCCAGTCTCCACCCCAAAGCTGGAGGCAATTCTTGGAGTCATTCGTAAAGCCCTCCATGCCTCAGGGGAAGAAAAGAAATTAATATCAGAAGTGGCAGCATCTGAGTGGTAGCTTCATAATAGGCTTGAACCCCGACCTCTCGGCTCCCACTGGGAATGGCTCAGTCAAGCACATCATTGACTCCCGGGGTCCTGGAACCCGAGAAGTGCATGTGGGCTTGGAGGTCACCCATGCTGGCCCCCTCATTTTACAGATGAGGAGGCTACATCCCAGAGAGGGCAAGGGGCTGGCCCAAGGTCACACAGTGGGTGGGGGGAGGGGGGTGGCAGGGAGGGCAAAATCAAAGTGGAATCCGGTTTCCTGGTTCTGGACTCTTTCTGACATGGGTGCTCAATCAAGCACACTCGAGCATTTGGTGGTTTTCTGAGAACCAGTGAAACACAGGCCCACCCAAACACCAGCTACACAACGTGCACCTGCACAGACCTGCGAAGGCACTGCTGTCAGCAGTGGGACTCTTACTCAGGAGGGAGGCACACACCCTGTCACCTTTCACCCATCGGAACCTTGAACTTCTTGCCTCACCCCACTCGCAGCCTGTCTACTCTTAAGAGGGAATGCCAAGACCGCTGATTTTCTGGCTCACTTCTCTATTCTCATTAAAATTTTCCCTCCAATTCTGCCTCAGGCCACGCTGGTAAATGTTTTCCAGTCTCACCTGATCCTCAAGACATACCCTCCCCTGGGAGTTGGACCCTAGCCCTTTAATGGGAGCTGATTAGGGACAAAGGCAATGCTTTTGAAATACAACTATTTCAGCTCAAACATCCCTGTCCTCAGAGAAGCCTTCTCTGGTCCCAGGCACCTTCACCGAAGACAAGATCAGTTTCAGGCATCCTTTGCCAAATAGCTCTGAGAGTTGCTGTCTGTGTGATTTCTTGATTTGTGACTCCCCCCACAACACCCCGCCCCGCCCCGCCCCTTCCCAATAGAGTGAGCTCTGAAGAGCCAGGGCCTTGAGTGCTTTTGTTTGCAACTATTTTGCCAGAGCTCAGTGCTCAATAAATATCTACTCCATGATGGAGGAATGCAGATCTAGCACAATCTTGCCCACCCCCCAAGAGAGCCCGCCTCTGAAGATGGGGGATTCCCGCTGCCCTTGGGGGTGGGGGAGGGGCAAAGAGGATGTACCTCTGAGCAAAGGGATCAGGTAGCTTTGTTGTGTGGGCTTCAGGGTGAATTTGGCTGAGACAGAGCAGAGATTGCACTCTGCCCCCATTGCCCCCCATCCCTCAGGATAAGTGTCTCCTATTGCCCCATGTGGTGGTGGGGATGAGGATGGGGTGACCCAGGAGGGGGGTGGCTACAGCAACATGCCCCTCCTGCCTCCTTCCCAAGGTTGCTCCAGCTTGCAGGGGCCTGCTTGGGACCTGGCAGCCCAACCAGATAGAGAAAGTACAAGGTAGGAGAAGGTGTGTGGCTTGTGGGTCAGCAGGGATGAACCCAGTCACCATGGGGAGCAGAAAGAAAAGCTACCAGGTGCCCCAAAAGGCCCCTCTGGAGCCTGCCTGTGGGTCCAGAGGAAGAAACCATGAGCCTTGGGTCCCAGCACAGGGCTGTGTCTAGATGCTGTGGCAGCCAGTCAGCAGAAACTGCTCGGAGTAACCAAAACAGCATCTGCAGCCACCGCTCTTCAGAAACAGCTGGTCTGGGTCCCTGAGGACCCAATTTGACTCACATTCTGCTCAAGAGAGGAAGGGATGGCTCTTGCCTCCAGAGCCTGGCAGACCTCAGCAATAAGGACTACTTGGGCACATTTTTCTGCGGACAAGGCACAGCGTCACTGAGGATGTGCGACAAAGTCTGCCCTCAAGGGCAGCACTGTCCAAAATAAACAGAACGCAAGCCCCAGATATGATTTTAAATGTTCTAGTAGCCACAGTCTTTTAAAGGGTGAAAAGAAACAGGTGAAATTTATTTTAATAAGATATCCTATTTCACCCAATAAATCCAAAACACTATCATTTCAATATGTAACCAATATTAAAAAATATGATTGATTTTTTTACCCTTTTTTGACATGTAATGAGTATTCTGCATTTCCAATATATCCCAGTTTGGACCAGCCACATTTTAAACACAGGTTGGCTAGTGGCCACTACATGGAGAAGAGCACAGCTCCAAAAGCTCAGGTGAGCCTTCAGCTGGACAGTCCCGTCTGGCAGTGGGCATATCTCAAGGTTATCAGGTGTCTGAAAGCATCAAAGCATCAAGGCTACAAGAACAGGTTCAGAATAAGGGATTTCATAAGCCAGGGAACGTTCACTCGGACCCACAGTTCCCTGAGTCAACAAAGCCAGGCTTTGTGCAAGGTTCCGGTGGGACTTCCTAGAGTCTGGAGCACCCTGGGGCTCGGCCCTGCAGCTGCCCTCCAGAAATGCTCTGCTCTGAGCTTGGGAAACAGAGCTGTTTGAAACTGATCCAGGTTTTCAACTGCCTGGTCCCTACATCCCATCTGCCAAGCACCAGGAGCAAGGCAGATGCTGAAAACACATCTGTCAACCCACCCTGATGGTTTCTGGCACTTTCCCAGCCATTGGAGCCTGGGCCCCCACCCTGGAAGAAGTGGGCATGCTCTGGGCCCACCAGTTCCTGGTCCTCACTGAAGGGGGTCCTAGGGCACCCCAGGAGGTGACTGCTCTGCCTGTTCTGCTGTTTTGCCAATGCCCATCCCTCTGACAAGCCTTCCTCTGATATGGCAAATGTCCCACAGACACATCAAAAAGCTCTCAGGGGGCCCCAAGGGTTCCAGCCTTGCAAACCCCCACAGGGAACAAAACCAGGACCTGGTGCCTGCATGACCAATACCCACATCTGTTTCCACCTCTGTTTTTTCTTCTAACTTATGAGTTGTTTTGAGGATGAGGTGAGAATATGTAAATAAGTTTCCTGACCATCAATATTCGTCAGTTTCTGGGTAAAATAAGACAGAGTGCTTGCTACAAGGGAAAACAGAGGCTCCGTTAGCCACGTGAGATGGGCTCCACTCTGGGTCAGGTCTGTCGCCCCTTCTCCTTGCCAGCATGAGTGAGTCCTCGTCACTGAAAGTTCCTAAACGATTTCAGCATCATGTACGTTACAGGGGAAAGGTGGCCAGGCTGGTTGCGCCTGTCTGTGTGTAAATTCGATGCATATACAACCTCCATGGGTTAGAAAATCTTAGGGTGTCTCATTCTTTGTCTGCCATGCCAACCCCCAAGTCACAGCCAGACCGGGCATAGGTGCTCAGCGAAGGTGCTTAATCCGACCGGTGGAAGACAGAGGAGAGAAAGGAGGGAGGCAGAGAGATGTCCAGAAACTCTGGTCAGGGCCAACGGTGAGCACCAAAGACACAGAGCACCTGAGAGAGAACAGTGGCCCAGGGCAGCTGCCCCTGCTATCTGAGCCCCGAGTCTGTCCATCTGCATCTCTGATCTGCCTCCTTCTGCCAGTGGCAACTGAGTGGCTACACACAGTGGGCTGGCACCCTGGCTAGAGCTGAAAAGCCCTTTACCAACTCTCCACTTTTCCTCTTGAAACTTCACGGATGCCAAGGAGTCTAAACGTCAGCTAAACTCGGACACCATATGTGGAAATACTCATTCTGATATCAGTGATTTCCTTACAAAAGCACATTGTTTTAGGTGTGGGCAGGAGAACTCATTGTAAACGGTTACATCTGATCTAAATGCTAATCTCCCTGCCTCGCCTTGTAAAGGAACTCCCTGGGAAGTGTGTGTTGTGGAAGGCCATAAAAGAAAACGGTCAGAATAACTAGAGAAAAATGCGGGTGGTGGCAGGCGGTGCCTGTTCACCACACGCAGCCCTGTGTCCTGTCTCCACGCTGTGGCCCCATCCAGAGACAGGATTTGCAGAACTGCAGTGATAGATGCCACCACTTCCCAGCGGCCATCCGGCCTTGACAACTTTGGGGAAACAGTCTGCCAGGGTTTGCTTCAAAGGAAAATGATTTTTTTAAAATCACCAAGCATATATCCCTTTTTCAATGCTTCATACAATTAGGGGGGCGGGGAGGGGGCAGTTAGTACTTTGGATTTCAGTCCTCAAAAGAAGAGAAGTGAAATTCAGTCCACAAATGAAATGGAGTGGTGGAAGCATGCCTTAAAAACTATCCTACGCCCTAAATGGTTTGGCTCAGTGGACAGAGTGTTGGCCTGCAGACTGAAGGGTCCCAGGTTCGATTCCAGTCAAGGGCATGGACCTTGGTTGCAGGCACGTCCCCAGTAGGGGGTGTGCGGGAGGCAGCTGACCCACGTTTCTCTCTCATTGATGTTTCTAACTCTATCCTTCTCCATTCCTCTCTGTAAAAAGTCAATAAAATGTTTGTTTGTTTGTTTTTAAAAAAAAGCTATCCTCAGAGCTGGGGTGCCCACCCAAGCTTGTAGTTAACAACCTTCTCTAAAACCCTCAAATGCATTCTGCCACATACAAAAGAGAGAACATGGTCTGATGCCTGGCAGGTATCTCGAGGGCATAAGCCTCTTTCTCTGTCAGTAGCCTCACATATTTGGGCACTTCATTAACCAAACCCAGCTCTGGATTTTAACCACAACCCAGATTCCATCACGCACAAAGGAATTAGAATTCCGGGGTCACATGGCTATTTGTGGAATGAATATTAGTACATTCTTTGCAAATGCATGATGTATGAACTGTATACATTTCTTTGATAAATTGTTTTTAAATATTTCCTCCTTTTTATTAATTGAAGAGGAGCCTCATGTATCAATGCCATTTTTTCCTGTTTTTCACATATATTATTTTCTTGCAATGTTCGTTTGTATTATTATTGCCGATATTAAGGCAAAGACTTTTTTTGCCTTGTAAACAAGATTTTGCTTACAGCTAAATGAAAAGAAGTGAAGTTAATCACATTGAAATAATAGGTTTAAAAAGGTAATTCAGTGGTATCGGAATGAAGTTTAATCTTGGGCAATAGAAGCCGTGCTGAGAGAAATGGCAGAAAAGCTTGTTCTGTAATTAAATGGTATTTATCACTGGCAGGTCAGCTCAGTGGGTGAGAGGCTCCAGGACTGCACAGGGAAGGGGAAGGCAACTTGGGCAGACACAAAGGGCCCAGGCAGAACTGGAGATGCAGCAGTGGGCCAGGAGGAAGAGCTGTGTGCGGGTGGCACCCTCTGGGAGCAGGTTGTCCGACTCTGTACACGTGTATCTCAGCTCACAGCAATGAGTCTGGCAAAAATGCCAAGAGCATCCTCCACATTCCTCCCAAAAGGACCCCAGTCACAGACTCCTGGGTCAGCATTAGCACATGAGCTTGGCATTTAGACAGACCTTAGACCAAATCCCTCTCTTCATCGAATGAAATGAGAATAATAGTGCCCTAGCCTCCTGGAGTTGTCCCAACTAGCAACCAGGTATAATGTCCATGTACTGTGCCTTGCTCTGCAGCAACCATCAGTCTAACTATAACCACACTAATGAGTCCACAGCCAGAGCTGGTGCAGGCTGAGAATCTCCAGCCTGAGATGGACAAGGCCAAGCTTCGGGAACAGATAGTCCTCAAATGTGAGCAAATCCATCACAGAAACATCCACCCTGGCGTAGGTTGAGGGCATCCAGCCTGGGGATTTCAAGATGGTTCTCAACAGGAAAACATAGGCAAGTCCAAGGTCAAAGCAAGTCACTAGCTTGGACCTCACCTCTGATTTCCTCCTGGAGGATCAGAGCCTAACTCATGCCATCCATGCATCCAGCTTAGGTTCCAGTACTGACTCTGCCAATTTCAAGGGTGTGACTGTGAACACGTGAGCATCGGAAGAAGTAACAGTGGCTGATGGTGATGGGAATGAAATCCGACAATTCAGGGAGAGCCCTCCATTTCCCGAGGCCAATCCTACAGCTTCCCACCCATAGCTCCTTGCTAGCTGGTGGCTCTTTCCTTCCTGCCTTTGACTCACACTCGAGCTCATCCATGAAATTCTCACCCCACAGCCTTGCAGAGGGACAAAAACATCTGACAGGGGATGGTCTGGTTTAGGGAAGGACACTCCAGGTTTTAACTTTGGCCTGGCTGGCAGGACATTTGCCAGCAGGAAACGCCAGCATTCCTGAAGCCCCTCCAGCAAATCCCATTGCAGAGAGCCTGTTTGATGTCTGTAGGACCCTGGGGCTCACATGCTGTTAGAAGATGCCTTAAAATCAACCTAGCCCTCAAAGGCAGGCGTGCAGGACCATCCCGGGGCATTCTCCAACACTGGGCAGCTGCACCTGGCCCTGTTCCAGCTTCATCTCCAAGACTCTTGCATCCGGGCCCTTTACTCACTCTCCCATCTTTATTAGCGTTCCGGAGCAAAGTGACTACAGCTAACGTTATTGAATTTTCACTAAAACCTAAACACAGGCATGACCCTTCCGTACTTTCATGTTCGAAAAAGCACAGCCTTCCAATTGCCATCTCCTGCCTCTACCGTATCTTTCCTCATTATAGGCTGTGGTCCAAAACCAATACGCTTTACACAAATGCCCCACTGAGAGCGGCACCTGGGGAAATTGTCTCATTACAGTACAGATGTGGGCTATCTCCAAAGAGCACCAACGTCTTGTACTTAATTTTATATTTTTTTTTAAAAAGAAACTAAAATCCGAGTAGTATCCAGGAAGGAAGTGTTTGTAGGGGTGAACGTTTGATTTCATTCTTCTCCCAGCATGCCCTCTTCTTTTATCCCATAATGGCTCTTCTCAGTTAATCTGTCTTGAAAACCCACAGGTAGAGATGTTTATTGATATAAGCCCTCCATGCAATTCGGTTTACAGAGACCATGGAAAGTGCATGCATAGTAAATTTCACTTGATGTCTACTTATTAATGCAATTCTACTCTCAACATTTCAGCAAAAAGAGGTTTTGCCAGATGGGGGATAAGCCTTATGTTACGGATACATGCGGAATAAAGCATTTGGTTTCCCTTCTAAATGACGGATACAGGCTGTCCCAGGGATTGCGTTTTTCAGGGCAAATCACCAAATTCAACATCAATTACTTTGCTTTTTAGCAGAGTTTAAGAAAAAAAAAAATAGTTGGGTTTCCTTTGAAAAGATCGCTGAGATTTCATAGGAACATTTGTATTTCATACAAACACAACAAACAACTTTTACAATTTTACAAAAGCAACTTTAACCATGGTTCACACTGAACATCCTGTGCCTTCAAACCACACATCCGACTTCCCAGCAGCTGGTAAGTTTGAATCCCTAACGTAATGCCCACAGACATTTATTCCCCACAACCCACCCAGGATCTGATGTCGGTGGACAGAAAAAACAGGGCAGAGCAACTTACATTTCCTTTATGCAGATTGTGGAGAAGCAGAGAAGGGCGGGGGGTGGGGGTGGGTGGGAGGGAGGGGCAGGGAGGTGCACTCTGCAGGCCTTTATGGTCTATCTGTGGAACTGGAATAGGAAATCAATGGCTAAGTCCAGACTGGGGCACTGAATTCTTCCAAGTAATCGCTTTTTCCTGCCTCCTGTTCCCAGCCCCTCCTCTGTTAAAGACTTAACATCGCCTTTCTCGTTTAGAGCATAATTGAGACTCCACTTTTATTTCATCATCCTTCCCCTTTCATTGATCATTGCTAATTTTCTGGCTCAGTGCCACGCGGGGAATGGGTTTGCCTAACCCTAGCAGAGGCGCCATTGGAGTCACTGGAATAAAAATGGTTCTGTGCTTTCTCTCACGAGCTGTCAGCAGTGTGTGGAGCCGACCAGGAACACAGGGATGCCTTCTATGCTCAACCCTTCTACCTCTCTGCCAGCTCACCCAGATTTAAGAAAATAGCTGTCCAACCCCCAAAGTGGGCCTAGCATCTCTGAGAATGTGACCTAAGCACCCTCCCCCAAGAAGATAAAAACACCAGCACAATAAAGGCACTGGATCCCTTCCCCCAACGGGTGCAAAAAGAGTTGAGTGGCCAAACGCAGCTGTATTTCCAAGCAGCCAGATGTGAAAACAGCACATCTGTCTGCAGTTTCTCTGTTCAAACTGAAGCACTGATTCTTCACTCATACCTGAGAATATGTGCCAAGGAGAGATTTAGAACCACGAAGTCCCATCTCCCTCCTCCAGATGCACCAGGCTGGGGCAGGGAAAACTTACAAGGTGGGTGCAATGAAGTCTTGACCTTAGGCTAAGGGAAAACCCAGAAAGAGTTAGGTAGCCAGACAGAAAGGATCTGGGAAAAGCAGTTCCTAGGTGTGTGTGGGGGGGAGGGGAAGGAGGGAGAGGAGGAATGTAACTGTGAGAAATGTGATAAAACTGTCAAAATTACATGAAATCAGCAAGTCACTCTTCTGTTTGTTCTACAACAGGGTAGAAATTGTAACACTTTCATCAAGATATGAAACAGGGGCAGTGATATCACAGGAAAAGAATTATCAATGAGACGCCCAGTTATCTGCACACCCACACCTACCAGTTCTTTCATTATATACCTGTAACAATGAAAGCCTGATTAATAATCCAAATCCAAAACTTAATAATCCAAATCTAGTGAAGAACTGGAAGCTTTGGAAACAAGCAGTCAACTTGTACCAGCTCACAAGAGCCAAATATTTACTTTTCAGGAAATTTGCAAGTTGGTTAACATCATGTTGGTAACTTAAAAGTGACCATCAAAGGAATATGGACATCATGGAAATGGGCACACTCTGTAATCACGGCTATTTTTTTTTCCAGAGCACAAGTTGTTAAACATTTACAAACACCATTGGACTCATCTTCTCAGATCATTCAGTATGATGAACTAGATTTAGCTTAATTGAGATCCCTATCAGTGTCCCCAAACTATTTTTTAAAATATTTTTATTACTTTCAGAAAGGAAGAGAACAGGAGAGACAGAAACATCAATGATGAGAGAGAATCATGGATCTGCTGCCTCCTGCACACTCCCCCACCGGGGACGAGCCTGCAACCCAGCCATGTGCCCTGACCAAGAATCGAACCATGACCCCCTGGTTCATAGGTCGATGCTCAACCACTGAGCCACGCCGGCCGGTCTGTCCCCAAACTATTTAAGCCCCTGATTTTATAATTGGCATCAACAAGTATTAGCATTCTCAGAAGTCCCCAAGACAGGGAAAGAGAGCAAAGATAAAAAACAGACCTTTCAAATCCACACCCCTGATTTAATAGACCATCTTGGCTTTGAGCAATTAGAGTAAATTTCCAGTTCAGTTCCTCTTTGGTCAAAGGATTCCACTGCCTGAAAGTTTAGCTCAGTGCTATGACTGCTTCTATGGATATCTGTGTGACTCATTCTTCAGAGAGGGGTGACTTATACAAAAACACACAATGAGTCCAAGGCTATGGGAGAAGGACCTGGTTCCTGAACTCAGCTTGCTGTGGATTCTTTGTGTGACCTTAGACAAGTCCATTTCCCCTGTATCATGAAAGGGGTGGCCTTGATGGTCTGTTTCTAAGGGTACTGCTATCTCTGACACTCTGACATTTGACAATGAGTCCTTGGTCTAAATGGACTCTTGAGGGAGTGTGGCAAATTAGGACACTGAAAGATAAGAGATGGACAAATGCCCAATTGTACAATAAAAACATGGAGCCATAATCATTAATCCTGTACTCCTTCTAAGTCTGAAGAGCTGCTTATTTTCTGGTTAATCCATCAGCCCCTGGAAAAGGTTCAACAGGAATCCATAGGAGTTCAGACAGCCAGACCATGAGTTGGGGCATCTGAGTTAGACAGATCTGGATTCAAATCCCAACTTCTCCAACTACTATGCTAAGTGACAATGGGAAATTTACTTAACTTTTCTGACCTTTGTTTCCAAATCTGAAATGGGTCATGGTAACATCTACTCTACAATACTTTTATAAAAATTAAATGAGATAAACCATGGAAAGCACTTAGTGCCGTGCCAGCCAAGACTAAGCACTTAATAAACAACAGCTGTTAATATTATTTTCTCAGATGGTGGAGCTAAATTGAGAGAACGGGAAAATGAAACAGATTTGGAATTTGCAGCCCCAGCTTTGACCTAGGTTGAGTCCACATCAGGGTTGAGCTGGACCTGAGTTTTTACAACAGACTCCTGAGTAAACTGGGTTCATAAGGCAAATTTTTGTGTAGACCAGCCAGGAGGTGATTTTTACAAGCTAAACTGGGTTGGAATCAGTTGTCTTTCTGGTTTGGAGTGAAAGGAGCAAAAACATACACTAGAGAGGCATGATGGGATATTCAGATCCTGGACCTGGACCAGAAACTCGTGCCCAGATTCTTGAGGCTTCAGAAAGAGGCTCGTGAGGCTGAAATCAATAGAGACTTGGCTAGTGCACCAACAGCCCTACTGTGGGATCCATGTGACAAAGTGTGACCCCAGGAGGGGAAGGCTAGACTATTCCTTACTTCTGCAGCTTCATCAATGGGAATGCCAGGGAATTGTACCAATGGCTGGGATACTGCACACTGGATATGGGTATTTGCATTCTTGCAGGGAGCAGCAGAAATGGAAGTAGAGAGGTGCCCTACCATGGTTCATAGACAGCAGGTATCAGCAAGAAAGTAGGAATAGAAGAGAAATAACTTAGCATACCCCATTGTGTAGGGAATGAGATCTATTCCTAAACATATAAGGGACTCCCAAATTAATAGGGAGGACTTTTCAGAGGCCCACTGAAGTGGGGCCAGAGCTCGTAAAACATGGGTGAGTTTTATTCATGTAGCCCAGGTTTACTTTCAACCTGGAGTGACCTAGATAAATTTGGCTTCCACATCTTCTGTTTGGAAAGAAGCAGGTATCCATTCCACAAATGCTTTCAAGCCGTCCTGGTGGATAAGAGGAAAATATGAGCTGGTGCTAGTACTCAGAGGCGGATGCATGACTGACTGAATGAACCCTGGCTGCATAATTAGCATCCTCTAGAGAACTTTAATAACTACACTGATGCCCTGCTTCTATTTTGATTATTTTTATTTGATAAATCTGGGATAAGACCTGGCCTTGGGTAGGTTAGACTTTCATCCCAGGTAATTCTCATTAGCAGCCAAGGTTGAGAACTAATGTCCTAAAAGGAAGTCCCCAGCAGAGGCCAGAGCCTCTGTCCCTGATTCTTTCTTGGTCAATATGAAGTCAACAGCTTTGATGAGGCTCTCAAAGTTTGGACTTCATACATTAAACAACCTGAAGTCAGAAGAGATCACCAATATCTTCAGCCGGGAGTGACCTGGATAAGTTTAGCTTCCACATCTTGTGTTTGGTTCTGGCTGATGACATCCAGAACCAACCAACTATACATTTTTAAAGTAATGTGTTCCTCACACAGGACCTGTTAGAGAACAGATGTACAGTCCTTATATACAGTCCCCAGCTACAAAGCACTCGTTACATCTTATCTTCAACATAACACATGTACATACATGTACAAATAAGGTTCAGAGGAGGCAAATAGCTTTCCTGAAGTCACCTAAATAAAGGCCAACCCTCCAAGAAGTACTATGTCTTTAATCCAGATCCTCTGACTCCTAGATTATTTCTTCAGCCTCTACAGCCCCACGGCTGTCTCTCCTGAGTCATAGGATGCTCTCGAGAAGATACTTTCAGTGTAAAATGGGCTGCAGGACCTTGAAGAATGCTGCCAGCTCATAATGCCTGTTTTACTGCTGAGGCTGCCCCAGTAACCCACCCTCCCCAGGGCCTGACTCCCACCAAGGCATGCCCATTTCCTGAGGCCTTCTCTCAGGAAGGAAATCCCAGTCATCATAAAAGCAAAATAAGGAAATAAAATCTTAATAGGATTTCATAGATGATTTAAATCCCTACAACTCTGGGTGACAGACACTAAAGAAGATCATTTAGTGAGAAAAAGCCTTCTAAGACTTACTGTGGAATTTGTTGTCTCAAGAAGCTTGGAGGATGGTCATATATAATGCAATCAGGTCTAGCATCCAATGGGAGGCAGTGCCACCAGGGCCTGGGTTGAATGAGGTGAGTGATCCAGGGAGAATAACTTGGAAGCTCTCACCCAGAAAGCTCACAGAGTCATGAGATAACCCCAAAGCCTATAGTCTTATCTGCCTTGACAGTCCCCTCCACATCCTTCAAGCCTTAGCTCTCAGCTGCTGCCTCTTCTCGAGCTTTCCTTGAACCCCAACAGACACAGGCTCTCCACGTCTTTCCCAGCATTCCTGTGTGTGCTTCCTGTACATAGCAGTGTTTCTCAGAATGTGTCCATGAAACATCAGCATTGATATCAACTGTGGGTATCTTGTTAGAAACTGACTCCTGAGATCCACCCCTAGACCTACTTTTGGAGAATCTAAGGGGCGGGGGGAGGGAGAGAGCCCAGATATCTGCATCTTTAATAAGCCCCATAGGTGGAGGTGTGATTTCATCTGAGACATGAAGGCAAGAAGGAGCCCACTATGTGAGGGGGAACAGTGTGTTCCAGACAGAGAGCAGGGAGACCAGTAGCTCTGCCTTGGCCATGCTAAGTTTGCACTGTCCTTTAGACATCCAAAGAGAGATGTCAAGTAGAGTTGGATAGACAGGTTTGGGGCTCAGGAGATCAATCAGGCCTGGAGTTGTAAATGAATAAACCAACATTTGACCTCAGTGTGGCATGCCTTTGCTCAGGTTCTTCCCTCTGCCACCTGGTCACTGACCACTGAGCTCCTATTTCTTCTTCAAGGCCCAGCCCACATTTCACATCCAGCAGTTAGTTGTTCTCACCTCTGTTCTCCCAGAGTTTGTTGTAAATACTTTATACATTACAAAATAGTCTTCCCACTAGACTACAGAGTCTTGAGAATCTTTGTATTCCCAGCGCCTAACTGAACACTTGGCACATGGAAGGTGTTCAATGTCCGCTTTCTTCCTTCATGGCATTGGGTTGGCTACCTTGAGAAGCAATGGTCTATTTAAACTAAACAGCACGGCAGGTGTGATTTGATTCCATGTTAAAGTTGATAAAACTGAAGCACTGAGCAGGTCCCGCCCAAAGTTTCTATAAGTGAGAGAGCCCAGGTCTGTCTGATTCAGCTGCCCCATTCTGCCTCACCATTCCTCCCTCCTCCTGCTCCCTCACAGCCCTCCTTCCTCCCTGGCAGGGCTCCCACGCTGCCTGTGCCTCCACACAGGATGTGCTTCCTGAAGTTCCTGGTCCAGATGGCCCGCGGAAGCTGCTCCTCATAAATCACCAGGCCTCACAGAGCTGTGCTCAGCCACTTTCCCCTCTCAATCTCCCCAGGTCCCGGTGCGTGGGCCTTATCTGCCCAGTCAGCAGAACTAGCTCCTCCAGCCCTGGGAGCAAGTCTGTGGCCCCTCTCCCGCAGGGCCAGGAGCCACAGAGCAGATTCCTGAGAGCACCTCTGAGATGGACAGGAGACAGGGAGAGCAGTACTTGAAGCTTTGCCCCTAAGGAAGGTACAGGTACAAAGGGCTATCTAATCTACCTGCCAGCCAGGTCCCACCACCATTGAACATTCAGACCCCTTTGTTTCCTATGCAAAAGGACACCATGTCACAGGACAAATGCATGGTTGGCACTATAGAGTCCTCCCAAATTCACAAATACAGATCAGCACCTTCAGTAACAACCCACCGAAGGACCAACACACTTTGGACAAGTCACTCCCCTTCCATGGTCTTTCATTTTCGTATTTTTAAATTATGAGTAATAATACCTGCCTCATAACATTGCCAAGCTGTCAACAGATATTATTTTAAAAAGGCTCATGTGGAGTCCTCAGTACATGGTAGGAATATAAATACAAGGTATCCTAGGGTATTGTTCCACTTAAAAATGGGGCACAAGTTGGGACAACAAGGCCCTGGCCCGACTGACATTTTCACAAAACCTCCTCCTTCCTTTCCATTTCACTAGCACCATCTCCTTCATGTCCATGGAGCAGATTGATCTAATGTGTCACTCACCTGCCTAAAACCTTTCAGGGGGCAGCATACTTGGAGGGATAGCAAGATTGGCTAGCTGCCCACCAAAGATACATGCTCCACCATATGGGGCTGCTGGACCATGGTCGCCCACCCCAGGATGACATTTTCTAGTTCCTCATGCACTGAAATGGGACCATGGGACTACTTCTCACCAATGGAACATGAATGGAATCTATAAAGGCACATACCACTAACTATATGACTATTTAATGGGGGATCTTTCAGTACCACACATCAGTTTGAATAGACTTAGTGCCCTGAACATGCTTTTTCATATACTTTTAAAGCAACATTCTTGAGACTATTCTACTAAATTTGCACCTTTGCATCTTGTGACATGAGCCATCCACCTACGGTAGTATCAGGCATTGATTTCTATCTGAGCAGCCAATCTACCTCCAATTTTCAATCTATGGGTTCTGACAGAGTTGGCACATGACCTAAACCTGGCTAAAATGCAATATCCACCAGTGGCAGTGATTGGTCTAGGAATGGGCTCATGACCTACACGAGTCAATCACCAATCAAGATAAATATCATAATTTAGGGGGGCTATGTTGGGACAAATACAATTACTCTTTTCTGTGAGATTCAACCCTAGAAAAAGTCTGGCAATATCTTGCAAGCACAAAGGGGGAGCATGAGGGAAGAGAAGACAGGATGAGAGAGAGAGAGACACAGAGAGAGAGAGAAAGAACACAAATGGGCCTTTACTACATCAGACCATGCCTTTCATTTATATCATTAAATTCTCTTTTTCTTAACTCCAACATTAAATGGGTTTCATTACCCTCACATCCAAAATAAGGGACTCAGATGGGCCGCCATTAGAGCTCACCTCTGAAGGACTGGAAATCCCAGAGGGCAAAACTCTGGCCTATAGGATGCAATTTGGACCCAACTCTTTTCCCAGCACCTTCTCCCTCTCCACTTCACTCCCATATTCCCCCATGAGCTCCTTCCAGTCTCCACACCAACACTGTCAAATCCCCAGAGAGCAGTGAGCCTGCACATATTCCTTCATCTCTGTTATTTCTCTTTCCACTGTCTCTTACCCACCATCTTTCCCCACTACTCTTAGTCATCTTTTCAGCCTCCCTCAAATCTCACCTCCTCTGTGAACTCCTCTCTGAACAACAACTTGTTTTTAATTAATTAATTTCCTTTATCTCTCTTTTTTCTTATGTTCAAATCTGTGTCAAAAGAAACTTAGCCTAAAAAAAAAAAAAAGTCCAAAGAGGCATTGGCTCAGGTTCAGCATGAGGTCTCATTGAAACCACTTCAGGAAGGATGATACCACTACAGACTTCCTGGGGAAAGGAAATTTAAATCCATCTCAGAAAGACCAGAGGAGTGTAAAAAGTGGGCATCACAAACTCATTCCCAAGGTCAGGAGAGACTAATTGCTGAAAAAAATAATAATGCCCACAGCGAGAAAGTCTTTTGAAGCAATATTCTTGAGACTATCCTATTAAATTTGCACCTTTGCATCTGTATTCCTCCCTATACCCATCACTCCAACTACACTGCCCACTTGCTATTCCTCCAGCAACAAGGCATGCTCTGACCTCAAGACCTGTAGTGATTATTTACTGCTGTCTAACAAATTCACCCAATTTGTAGCTGTTTAAAACAATAAACTTTTCTAAAAAATCTCAGCGTTTCTGTGGGTCAGAAATCTAGGAGTGGCTTAGCTAGGTGATTCTGCCTCAAAGTGTCTCATGAGTTTGTAATCAAGGTGTCAACTGGGCCATGGAAAGTCTGGAGGATGTGCTTCCAAGGTGACTTACTTACAGTGTGGCACATTAGTGCTGGCTGTGGCCCCAGTTCCTCCCCAAGTGAACCTTGCTACAGGGCTAATTGAGTGTCCTCACAACATGGCGCCTGGCTTCCCATTAGGCAAGCGATCCAAGTAAGAGCAAGGCCAAAACTTCCATCTCTTTCATGACCCAACATGGGAGTCACATTTTCTCAATTTCTTTATGTTACACAGATCACCCCTATTCAAGATGAGAGGGGACTACACAGGGTGTGAATAATGGGGTCATTGCAGACTGTCTTGGAGACTAGGTATTGCAGAGATTTTGCATCTATCATTTTCTCTAATTGATACATTCTTCCTCCAGATATACCCATGGCCTGTGCTTGCTCTTTTTTCTCCTTCAAATCTTGGCTCAAATGTCACTTTTTCAAAAAGACCAGACTTTTATAAACTATAATTCTTCCTTCTGCTGCAGAATATGCCCTAATTTCCTTATTTCCTTTCCTGATTTACTTTCTTCGTAGCACTTATAATATATGTTAATATATACATATTGGGTTTTTTTTATTTTAGATTTATAGAAAAGTAGCAAAGATAGTATGGAGAGTTCCCATATACACTTAATCCAGTTTCCTGAATGTTTGTTCTGGTTGGTTTCTTGTTTTGTTTTGGGGTTTTTTTCTCTTTCCCATGAGAGTTGGGACTTTTGTCTGGTTTCTTCACTGATGTTTCTCCAATGCCCAAAACATTGCCTCACTCACAGTAAACGCTCAATAAATATTATTTGCTAGATGAGTGAAAAGACTATTCTAGCAGCCCATAGAAAAGTCAACAATGGACTTTTGACCTTCAAGTTCCTAAAATAACCATGGAGGATGTCTAACATAGGCTGATCTATTGGACTTAGATGATTTAAAACTCAGCTGGGAAAGTCTATGGGCGAGAAAGTGAAACTTAACTTGTTATAGAATGATAAAGTAAAATAATAAACCTTACATATTCATTTATTTTTCCCTCTTTGCTCTTTTTAGTATGGTATCATTATTGTTGATACAGCAAATTAGCTTTATATTTGTGTCAATAATCCAGCTCTATCTATCCACCAGGATGATGCAGTGTTTCCCAGGAAGAGGCTTCAGGGGATTAATAGAGCTCCACAAGGAGGGGGTGTGACTTCCAACGAGTCCATGAGAATCATCCACCCTGAAAGTCACCACTTTAAAGGAGTCACCCCAGCTCCCTGCTGACCATTTCTTCATAGAGCTTCCCATCTGAAAGGCTTCTCAAATATTTCTTTATTCACTCAGATAATTATCCCAACAAAACCAGCGCAGGATGAACACCTTGCTCTCTCCTCAGAGTTCATTCCACCTGTGTTAATAAGCGTTGGTGAATTCTCACAGATAGCTTGATGTCCACCCCTGGGCTCTGAGCCCTTCTAAGACCTGGAAGCCCCAGTCCCAGATCCTCAACAGCTCCTAACCCACCCAATGCTGGGTAGTATTTATCAACAGCCTGGTACAAGCCCAGCACCATGTTAAATACTCTAAAAATATTTAACTTCACTGCAACTCAACATCACAGTTAAAAACAAGGGCAGAAGGCAGTCCTGACTGTGGCTGAAAATTGTAGTTTCTACCTTGATGACTGTGAAGACCAGATGAGATGATGTAAAGGGCTAGCATTATGCCTGGCACTTAGAAAGCACTACATCATGTTGGTTTAAAGAAAGGACATTTCATAGATACCTAAAGTGGAGCCCAGCAAGGTGGAGAGACACAGCGGAGGCTGCACAGTGGATACGATGGAATTTGGTCCAAGTCTGCGTGGTACTAAGTCCTTGCAAGGACCACTATATTAGCATACCTTGAAGAGCGGTATGTAGACATCTGCATCTGCATCACCTGGGGAGCTGGTTTAAGAAGCAGAATCTCAGGCTCCATCTCAGAACTCTAGAACTGGAACCTCAGGGGTGAGCCAAAGGACCTACATCTGCTGCCAGCTCTCCTAGTGACCCCAAATGCATGAGGCCAGCCTTTCTCCTGCTACTCCAAGGATTTTTTTAATCTTATTTTTCCATAGAAATAGGATCATACCATAAATCTGTAATGGAATCGTTCACCTATCTAGAAGATGTGGTCTAACTGACTTGTGATAGCTGCATGGGCTTCTGGGGATGGATGTACAAAGACTTATTGAACTAGATCATTTTTTATGGACATGAATATGGATCAGGATGATTTACACATCCAGGTTGTCAAGTGAAGGGAGTTCCCATTCTCACAATCCAGCACCATGGGGTCCACGTAAGCCAGCCTAGTTCCCACTTCCTTTTCTTCTCACATGGAGAGTATGGGGCACAACAACTAAGGGAAAGAGGTGTCTCCAGGATCAGAGAGAGAGGTCAGCACTGTGGATGTTGCTGCAATGTCAAGTAAGATAAAGACTAGCCAGTGCCCATTGAATTTAGTGATCCTGCATCACTTCTAAGTGTCCTCATCTGACCTCAGGAAGCTGGGAATCACCAGTGAGGTCAGGGGAGGATACTTAAAAGTCACTTCAAAACTTGCCCACTGACAAAGGTTTACAAATCAGGCTCTGATATAGAGGAGGTCTTAAAATCTAGATTTGCACATTTCAGTGAACAAAATGTCCTGGCAGTCAGACAACATATAAGGGAGTCAGTAGGCTCTCCTTCTCTCATCCTACACTCTCCTGCTCATTCCTACCGAGGGGCGCCCAGTGATCCTAGCTAACTGAGGCAGAGGCAGCAACATGAAAACCCAAGAGCCATCTGAATTGCTATGTGTCTGGCAGGTACCTTTGTCCTAAAGACTCACACTCATTCTCATTTCCCCTGAAACAGCTTTGCAAGAGGGTTCTGTTATTCCCATCTTATGGACAAGGAAACTGAGGCTCAGAGTCATCATCCGAAGTCTTGTGGCTAAGAAGTCATAGAACCAGGGTTCAAAGCCAGATGCTCAAAACCCCAAAGCTGGGTCAACTGCCCCCAGGTGCTCAAAACCCCAAAACTGGGCATAGCCAGCTCCCCTGTTAGCTAAATGACTACATTGTTGCTTGTGAATCTATTGACCGCTCACCCCCAGGAGTTCTCCAAACCACCACCAGTTTCAGTGTTGAGTTGTTGCTGATTTTCTTTTCTTAATGAAAAAAATAATACAGGCTCATGGTCAAAAAACTATTCACACTGGAGAGAAAAATTGAAACCATCAGCTCTAAAGGTAACTTGTGTGACCAATTTTGGGTTCATTGTGTGCATTTCTATGTATTCTGTGTGTGTATACATACATGTGCATGCACATACATTATAACTGTCTGCCCAGTCCCTTTTATAACAATCCTCTATGTAATAGATGCTTTCAAGAACACTGGCCCATACTGTCCTTATAAGTATCCTAGGATCTGGACATGTTCTTACCATCCCACTTTACAGATGAAGAAATTGAGGCTCAGAGAGACTGAGCTACTTACTCAGGCTCAAACAGCTAATAAGAGGCAGGACTAAAATTTGAACCCAGGCCAGCTGCCTTCACAGGCCATGCTTTTCCACAGCACGCTCCTGCCTACAAAGAAAGGTGACCAGGAAGAAGCGCTCTACATCCTTGAACAAAAGGCCCAGGAAGCCTGCGGTTAGGAAAATGAAGTCATCCTTCAACAACCAGAAGACATTAAATACCTACAGGGTGTCAGGCAGTGTGTCCTCAGAACCTCGTGGCTCTCATGGTAACATCCCCCAAAGAGACCATCCTGAGCAAGAGTCACCCATGGGACCCCCCCCCCCTTCAACCCAGAAGTGTGACTTGAATGGTGACAGAGACAGTGAGAAGGGAGAGAAATTCGTGTCAGCTCCAGCGGACAGAAGTAAGAATCAGCAGAGCTTTCTTGGGAGGAGGGCCCGAGGGACAAGGTCCACGTGCTGGGTCCCCTTTCAGTTACATCTTCCTTTCAAGCTCCTGAGAAAGTGCGTGTGGCAGATCTATCTGGGTCACAGGACTGAAATAAACATGATTTGAATAATCTCAGGCTGACAACCTTGGAGGCTGGACAGGAAAATTACCCCCTGGAAAAGGTAAAGCTAAGCATGTCACTGGCTGCACCCAGAAGGTGTGTCAGTCACCTCAGTGCCTCCTGGGAGTGTTCACTGTCACCAGGCCCTTGGCTGGATGCCCAGGAGAAGGAGCTAGCAAGATGCAGACTCAGAGGAGTGCAGCCACAGGCCAATGTGCCGGTGGCTCCACTATTGTCACCAAAGGAGACAGGATTTGAATCCAGGTCTCTCCAACTTCTTTCCTCCCTCCCTCTTCAGAGGAGCAGTGTGGAGTTGGATGACCCATCTCTGAGGAAGCTAAATGGCTCACTTGGGGTCTCCATGACAACCAGGAACTCCTGTCCCCAGTAGCAGGGTAGTTTACATGACCCAGCCACACTCTCTGCCAACCCCAGCCAATAGGTATAAGGAAGCACAGTGCCAGGGAGAGGACAGACTCTGGACCACGTAGATTGGAGCCCCGGTCCTGCCACCTACTACTGAAAGCCCTTATCCTATCTATTGTCACTGCCTGAGCACTTGCCATCTGCCAGGCCCTGTGCTTAGTACCTAGTTTGCAATGTCTCATTTTAACCCTATGAATTATTAGGTCCTATTATTTCCCCCATATTACAGATGAGGAAACTGAGGCTCAGAGAGATGAAGCAAATAGCCTAAGAACACAACCAGTGAGCAGCAAAACTCAAACTTAGATTCAGGTTTCTGTCTCTCAAGCTCATGCCACGCATACCCACTAGGATATACTGCTGTTGGAGGAAGGAGCCAGCACTACACATCTGAAACCCGAGTACCATTTCTGAGAATCCAACCCATTAGGAAGCCCAAGCCCCCGCCTGGGTAACCAGCACAGATGACCCGATGTCTCTGAGCCTCGGTTTCCTTATCTGTAAAATGGGTGAGAGACGTGGCTGCCATGAGAGCCAAATGAGATGGATCTAAATAGGATGACCCCAATAATAAGAGACGCCCAGAACTTGTCAGTTCAAGCCAGCAAGCCTCGGCCCCTCCCGGCTTCTCTCCCCACTTTCTGCGTTGGCTGGGCCAGAGGTTGTGCTGGCTGGGTGGACAAGGTGCTGAGCACTGCGGATTGTGCTGAACACTTCCTCTCCTTTTCTGCGTGTTTTCATGACCTGCTGCCAACATCTCTTTGCTGGACGGCTGCCACCATTTACCCAGCACAAGAAAACTGCCTTTCTTCCCCCATTTAGGATCTGGTTTTAATTTCTACAGTATTCTCTTTAATAACAATGCCTAATTAAAACATCTGTTAAAAAGTCTGTAACATTAACTTTACAGGGAGAATTTAATAGAATTATATTGGAATTGCAGGCATTTAACGGG
>PVJC01016351.1:0-33817 GCA_004026665.1 Murina feae | reverse complement strand
CCTGTATTCTCACCATGCCAGGCCTGCACATGCATCTCCCTGAGCTCTCATGTGCCAGGTCTCCACATGCATCTCCCTGAGCTCTCATGTGCCAGGTCTCCACATGCATCTCCCTGAGCTCTCATGTGCCAGGCCTGCACATGCGTCTCCCTGAGCTCTCACAGGCCAGGCCTCCACATGCATCTCCCTGTATTCTCACCATGCCAGGCCTGCACATGCATCTCCCTGAGCTCTCACATGCCAGGCCTGCACATGCATCTCCCTGAGCTCTCACAGGCCAGGCCTGCACATGCATATCCCTGAGCTCTCATGTGCCAGGTCTCCACATGCATATCCCTGTGTTCTCACCATGCCAGGCCTCCACATACACCTTCCCTAATCCTCATTACCACCCCAGGGAGTTATTGCACCCATTTTACAGATCAGGAAGCTGAGACACTGGAGGGGAAGTCACCCTCTGGTGACAGATCAGCAATTCAAACAAACCCTGGTCTCATTTATATTTTCCTTCAGACTTTCCTTCCCTTTCTCCCTCTCTCTCCTCTGCTCCCAGTCCTCCTCCATGCCACCCCATCTTCCCCCCCCACTTCACTCCTCTACTAGAATCCTTACTCTCTCCTCCTCCCTACTGCTCTTTTCACTCTAAGCATAGAGCATCCAAGAGAGAACATTTTTCCAAAGAAAACAAATGTACTGGAGCCAGAAGTGGGGGTAGGAGAATCTCTGAGCCCGGTAGGAACCACTGAGTTCCCAATAGCCGCGAAGGCCTCAGAGATGGAGGCCAGATGAGGTTTAAACCCTCCCCCTCTGCCATCAGCACCCAAGGCCAAGTTAAACTTGCAGTCCCCCTTCTGCACCTCCAGACTACCTTAACAACTGAATTTTAAATTGTTTAACAGCCCTACACTTCCCCTTCCATACCTAAAGCTTTTAATTTCTATTTAAGTTCAAGTTTCGACACCCTCCCAAACCCACTGCCCTTCCAGAATAAGTTAGTCATTTGCACTCTAGTGTGAATAAGTGTCTGGACCACCACCACCCCCGCCCCTCCCTGAGAGAGGATGTTATGTTACTAGCAGAGGTTAGCCCCAGAGAGAACCATGGGCTCTCTCAATGTCCATTCTTCTCCGGCAGCTAGAGGGACTCCATTCCGCAACATCTCTAAGGGACTCCAGGGCCAAGAGCTGCCAGATGTGCCTCCTCTCCCTAATCCCTAGCATGGCAAAGGCCTGACTGAGGTCCCTATAGACAGCAGATGGCAAGCCAACTTCTGCGTTGCCATAGCAGCCCCGGAAGGGGGGTGAGGAGACTGCGCTGTGCCTCATGCCGAGATTACACGAGGGCCCATGGATGGATAGATGCAAGTTTCAGATGCTATTACTCCCTCCCTCAGCCTCATTAGGTGGCTGTAGAAGTCCCTGGAGGTGCCCTGGCAGGTGGGGTACGATGGGACCCAGGACCTGAATGCCAACAGACCTGGGCTCCAGGCCACCCAGCTCCTCTGGCTGGATCAAAGCCAGCTGTAAGGTCAGGTGCACCCAAGGGGCTTCCTTCCGGGAGCCCACACCCCCCTGCTTGGAGGTACAAGGACCCCCTTATGTATAGGCCCTCAGAGACAGTAGGAGTCCCAGAGGCAAAAGATGTGGGGGCCAAAGATCAAAGGGCAGAGTGAACCAAAGAGGCCAGAAGAGATGCAGGCGCTGAGGTCTCTCGCTGGCACCATTGTCCAGTTCAGGACTCACCCCGAAGCGAACCATCTGCCTCCCGCTCCCTATAGGCACCCCAGTCCCTGGGGCTGCCTGAGCTGGGGGAGCGGGCACCCCAGAAGCAGGATCTGAGGTGAGCTAGCAGGACTGGGCAGGACATGCACACAGCACTCAGCCTTGCAGCCCTTCCCCCTCCACTCTCAGAGCCAACCCTGATTCTCTGAGGACTGACCACCGTGTGCACTCACCATGTGTATGGTAAGTGTGACTGCAACATGCACACACATAATGTGCACACATACAGCATGCACACACACAACGTGCACACGTGCAGTGTGAACACACTCAGAGTTCACATGCAGTATGTACATGCAGTGTATACAGTAGGTGCTCAGGGTGTGAGCACATCGTGCACCTGCTCCAAGGGCTTCCTTATCCACCTGTGCATGCACGCGCACTGGGCACAACTTGTGTGCATACAACTCATGCATAGGAGACCCACGCCTTGGGCAGAAGAAGGTCTGGCTAGAACTTATGTGAACACACCCACACACCTACTTCCAGTGAGCACACAGAATGAACACGGCATGCATGTGATTAACACATGTGTGCGTGTACACACACACACAAACACACACACACCCCTCGGTCCTGTAAGGCCAGCCTGTGGAAGGGACACACAGAGGCAGAGAACCCCTTGCCTCCTCATAGAAACAAGCTAAGACGTGGAGGATCATCGCAGAGGCAGGCTGAGGCCTCCTTACCAGTATCTGTGCTTCCCCCGCTGCCGACAGTGAGGTCAGGCATCCATCCCCGACAGGCCCCAGGAGACAGTGTCCGGGCCACAGTCAGGCCAACAGCCCTGTAATCCCCAGGGACAGAGATGGGTTGGAGGACAGCCCCAGGAGGCTCCCTGAGCCAGGCTAAGGCTTGGCATGGGGCAGGCCACACCCTGCCTGACTCCTGTCTTCTCTCTGTTACAGCCACAATGAGTCCAGGTGGTGGGGGAAGGAGATGAGAGAAAGGCCCATGTTGTGGGTCAGGAGGCCGGGGTTCAAGTCCTGGCTCCACCTCTACCTAAGTGGACATACTGGGCAGTGCCCAGCCACTCCTGAGCCTCGGTTTCCCCATGGATCCCCAGGGAACTAATCTTGCCCTCTATGTTCTCACTGAGGCCTGTGTCACACGGGTCATGAGCCACCAAACACCTGACCTGACAAGGTGGTCGGCCCTCCAGGAGCAGCACAGGATGGGTTCATGGGCAAGATCAATGAGAGCCTTCGCCACCAAGGGTTTCCTGCACTGGACAGGGTGCGGGGTCTAGCTTGAGCGGCCAAGCCCAGGACCACGAGCATCCCACCAGCACGGAAGGAGCCACAGGCTAGAGCCAGGGTGTGCAGGTTCCAGCACTGCCTGTGCGTGGCCTGGGGCAGGTCCCGCTCTGGGCCTTCGGTTCCCCACCTTTACTCCAAGGAAGCTGAACTGGAACTGGTCTCCACGGGACACCCAGTTCCGAGATTGATTCCACATCACCTGAAGCGTCTGGCGGGTGGAGGGGGGGCAAAGGAAAGGGAAGATCTGCCAGGAAGGCCCCTCCCCAAACAGATCTCCCAAGCACACTCTGGGTTAGGCCCTGGGTCAAGACCTTCATATACATAAGCCCATTTATGAAGAACATGTGAACTGAATCCACCATTTGCAGATCAGGACATGGCAACCTGGAAGGGAACCAAGGTGTCACACACACACACACCCCGTAAATGGCAGAACCAGGATTCCAGCTCAGACTTCCCTGGCTTCAGACCACACCTGGGCGTGGTTGTCCTAAGTGCTTTCCGCGGATTAACTCACTTTATCTACATAACAGTCTCAGAGGAGGCAGCCATGATTCTCTCTGTGAAGTAACTTGCCCAAAGTAATTTGTTATCCCAAATTACAGAGGGGGAAAGTGTGGCTTGCCCAAAGCTGAGTCTGAAGCAAGATACTTTTTATCTAGGATGTAAGCGTTCCGCGATTCCACTAACCCCACCCTGCCTGGCCCCCGAGGACCGCAACAGACCCCGCAGAGGTCATACAGAGGATCACAGCCACACTCTTTTCCATGGGCCACATGTATCAGTTATCTACTGACTCAGCAACGCTGCGAAACAACCACGAAACCTCAACGACATGCCATAATACACATTCATTTTCCCTCACCAACCTGCAAGCCAGCCAGGCAGGGTTCTGCTGCTCTAGACCAAGCTTATCCTGCTCTGTGTCTGCTACACCTGGCAGGTGGGCTGAGGGCTGACAAATCTAGGACAGCCTCACTCTCGCCTGTTTGACAATTAGCCGGCTGTCGTGGGGATGACAGAAGTGACTAGGCCACACGACTATTAAGGGCCACAGACAGGGAGGGAATGTGAGAGAGAGGAAGGAAGGGAAGGGGAGGGGAGGAAAGGAGAAGAGGAGAAAGAGTAGGAGAGAGGGAGCTGCAGCCCTCTTGAGGCCTAAACCTGGAACCACACATGGCCAATCCTTTACTTTGAGTCAGTCACAGCAAATCACTAGGACAGCCCAGCTCATGGGCTGAGAAACAGGCTCCGCCTAATGAGGGGAGAAGCTGCAGTCATTTTGTAAATGGTGCGATTACAGAGAAAAGGGAGGAACATTTTTGCAACCCACCAACCACACCGTGTGCCTCTTTTCCACTTTCATTTTTATATATCCTTTTATTCTATTAGTCATAGAAAATCAGAGCTGGGGCAGGGGGCTTAGAAATCAGCTCATCTCCAATCACCCATTCTACAGATGGGGAGCCTGAGCCCCAGAGAGGGACAGGAACGTGCCGGGGGCCCTCTTCCCTTTGGCTCAGGAATCCGTGCAGACTGGCAGCCTGCCCTCGCCTCTTAGCTGCTGGTGCCCTCACTGCCATCCCACTGAGCTGGCACTTGGCAATTAGCGCCCAGGGAGGGTGGATCTCATCTCAGCCTTCACCCCTCCCACTCTCCAGACTGAACACTTTGTATTTATGAGTCACAAAGCCCTGGCACTTGTGTCATTATCCTTCACGTACAAAGTGCCTTCACCCGTTATTCAATCCCCCTGTCACCCGAAAGAGAGGGCCAAAGCAATCCTAACGATCACCCTAGCATTTGCTGAGCATGTTCTAAGGGGCACACACTGTTCCAGGCGCTCATTCAATGCTCACACCAACCCAGTGCAGGAGCTATGGTTGTTATCCCAGATTACGGAGGGGGAGAGTGCGGCTCAGAGAGGTGAAGTGCCTTAACCCAGGGCCACTTAGCTAGTAAGTATCAGAGCAGGGACACAAACCCAGGTCAGTCAGTCCAGCTCCCAACTACATGCTATGCCAAGTCAGTGAGGTGTGGACCCAGCCCCACGGGGGCCTGAGGGGAGGGGTGCAGACCCCTGGACAGTGACGAGCCTGTAGGGGGCCTTGGATCCTTAGTTTTATCTCCCCAGAGTTCTGGCCTGATGTGAGGCTGGGGGGAGAGGGGACCATCACCTCCTGAAAAGGGAGCTATGCGTGAGTTCCACCAGCTATCAGAGTAGCGGGCGTCGGGGGCAGCGGGGGGCAGAGAGAATGAGAGAGAGAGATTGAGAGCATGGAGTTCAGCTGACCAGGTTCAAATCCTGCTTTGGTCACCCGATAGCTGTGACTTTGGGCAAGGAATTTTATTTCCGTGCGCTCCAGTGTTCCAGTCTACAACATGGGGGTGCTCACACTCGTCTTCACCTCCTGGATTTGTTGTGAAGAGTAAGTGAGTTGACCTATGGAAGGTGATTACTGGCACATAGTAAATGCTCAATGAACATTGGCCGTTATTACACTGTACGGCCCCTTTTGGCTGCTGGACCTCCAGAGAGCAGACTTCACCAGCTGCTAACAAGGCAGCTCTGAGAGGCACTCTGCATGGCTATGAATTGCCCGCCAGAGGGGAGAGGGTCCCACTCAGGGCTGGGTCCAGACTTTTCCAGACTCAAAGCCATGAAAAGAATATGGCGCCCTGCTCCCCCACACTGTGTTAAGTCCAGACAAAAATAACACTAAAACATAAAAGGAGCACAAAGAAGTTTAACAAGTTCTGTCTCCGATACCATTTGAGTTTATTTCGGTGACTCCATCTTGCCAGCATCTTAATCACGTGCTTGGTCTGGCCTGGCTTGTTCAGCCACTGGCTCCCAATGGCCTGGGGAACCCATGGATCCCAGGCCAGGTGTAGGGGTCCTCAGAAAGTGATGAGCAGATCCTTTGCCAAGAGCACCCCACCCTTCAAGGGAATGCAAGAAGAAAACCCCCACCCAGGGCGCTAAAAAAAACCCTCCGACTGACAATTTGGCAGCTGCGGTTGCCAGGGAGACGATGAGGGATCTGTGTTGTTGCTGGCGGTGCTGCCTCCCGCTTGGCAGAGCCCCTGCCTCCGCCCCAGGGGGGGCTTCTCCTGGTGTCATCCTAGTGGGGACAGGAGGGGGGCCAGGCCAGGAAACAAGAACCCTGAAGATCACTTTCCCCATTGTCCCCCTTGTCCTCAGAGCAGAGGGTGTGGACCAGACAATGGGCTGACAGACAATAGGGAGCAGCAGATGGTGTTCCCTCTACCCCTACCCCACCAGCTGGTGCCAGCCAGCTTGCCAGGCCTGCTGGTGAGGTCGGGGTAAGGGCACAGGCTCAGCTGGCTACAGATCCCAGCCCTGCACCTGCCCACTTTGAGTTTTTGGAAAGAGGTTAGAACGGGGAATTGAGACCCTTGGGTGATGGGAAATGAGAGGGAGAACAAATAACAACGGGCACTCGCTGTGTCTAAAATAAATCTGCTCTTCATGTAAAGCCCAAGCTCCTGCAAGGCCAGCAGGACCAAGCCTGCAGGCAGCTCTCTGGTGTCTCTATAGCAAGCTCGCCCCATCTCTGTGCCTGACGCACAGTCAGACCTTTGCACACTCTGCGCCTTTGCATATGCTATTCCCACTCCCCGGAGCACCACCGCCTCCGCCTCCCCATCACTCACGTCCCACCTTAAATATCATCCCTTTGAACAAACTCTCTGATAACCTGGTCCTAAGTAGATGAGAATTTGGCTCCTTCAAAAAGCACGTGTCACAATTTAAAACTGTTGATTTTGTTTCCATATTTATATCTCCCAGACTGCCTGTAAGCTCCATGAGAGAACACAGAGACTGTTTACCTAATTCTCCACTCTATCCCCTGCACCAAGAACAGTGCCTAGCACATAGTAGGTGCTAAATAAATGTTCTTTGAATTTATCAGCCTCCAGGCACTTAATCCTCCTTAACCTATCCCATGAGGTTGTTTTTGTCCCCATTCTACAGAAGGAAGAATGGAGGCTCAGAGAGGTTAGTAGTTGATTAAGCCAAGGCTAGAATCTGCGGCTCATCCAACTCCAAAATCCCTGCTCCTACTCACTCTCACTCCACTCCACTGCCCCCTCCCAGCTCTCCCAGCACCAAATCCTGTGAATACAGGTCACTTCCCTCCTGGAAACAACTGAAATGTCCGTCAACTGGTGAACAGACAAAATGCAGTAGCTCTGTAGAATGGAATACTCTTTGGCAATGCAAAGGAATGAACTACTGACACGAGCAATACCACCTGTGAGTCCCGAAATAACTGTGCTGAGCGGAAGAAGCCAGACACAAAAGACGTATACCATGTGATGCCATCCGTGTGACATCCTGCAAAGAGCGGAACTGCAGCCACAGAAAACACATCAGGGGTTACCTGGGCACGAGGTCATATCAGGACAGTGGTCACGGTGACATAACTGTATGCCTTTGTCATCCTCTCAAGAAAGCTGGGAGAGAGGGGGGGAAGGGATATGGTTCTCCCTAGAAAGCTTGGTTGTTTGTATTCTTTGAAGGAATTGGATTAGAACCAACCAAGGAACACCCAGTCATTCCCTGGCATCTCCTCATGTGGAGACACTAGCCAAGGCATCAGTGAATCTTCTCCAAAGACCACAACTCATGGGTGTACGACTGTGTGTGTAGGTGTGTGTCTATGTGCATATCTGTGTGTCTCTGTGTGTGTCTCTAGATCTGTGAGTATCACAACTCATGGGTGTATGTGTGTATAGGTGTGTCTGTGTGCATATCTGTGTGTCTTTGTGTGTGTCTCTAGATCTGTGAGTATCTGAATGTGTGTGCCTATGTCTATTTGTGCACCTGTGTACATATGTATGTCTGAATACATATCTGTATGTTTACGGGCATGTGTGTGTAAGTATGTCTATGTATGTGTTCTCAGGTGTATATATGTGTTTGTATGGGTAGGTAACCATCTAATGACTTATGGTAGGTACAAATGCTCTATGTCAGACCTAACTCCAGTCCTGTCTGCACACTCACTGGCTGTGGGATGCCTGGCCAAGTTGCCTAATTCCTTCACTTCAGTCTCCTCCCCGTCCCTATGAAAATGGAAAGCAATAATCTAGTCAGCTAAGTTGTGAGGGTTGCCTGAATGGTGTATTACGTGCATCATTCCAGACACAAGCTGAGCGTTCGGTATGCTAGGTTGTTATATTATTTGGGCCTTTCTCGCCTACACCTTTCTAATGCCACTTGTATCCATCCTCTCAACAGCTACTTACTGAATCCCCATTGTGTGCCAGGTACTCCAGCTTTACGCATTACCTGCCCTTTCTCAGAGGTTCACTCAATGTTTACTGTGTCCCTTTCTAGCTGTGTGACCTCAGGCAAGTCATTATCCTAAGTCTCCATTTCCTAATCTGTAAACAGGACATGGGTATAGTGCCTGACTGCCTTGTTTGGGCACCGAAGGATGAATTAGAAACAATAGGATATGAAAGGCCTTTTCACAAACACTGCACAAGTAGTGGTTATCACTAATATGAGGAGTTGCCCCTCCATTTAGGGTACAAAGCTATGCAACCCGGAGGAAATTCAGGCGATAAATGATCAACTCGGGGATAGTTACGAATGCCTACCTGGGCCACATCACCCATTTCGCGGGAATTTGGTATGACGATCTCACTCTAGCAGGCTCTTCTCAACTCCATGCCCACCCTGGCCAGGGGGCTCTGCTTCCCCTGGGCCTCTATGTCCTTCCTTCCTTGAGACATTCTCTTCTTGGGGTTGGCTCTCTCCCAGCTCTCAGAGCTTTTAATTAGCCTCTGGCCAACTTACACTCCAGAGAGTGTCCATGGCTCTAACACCTGCATGCAGTTCTCCAAATCCACATCTGCCAACAGTTGTCCCCCACCTGTCACCCTCAGGGGTAGCCAACAACACACACTCCCCAGGAACTCTTCAAAGAACTGGGTTGCCCATGCTTACTTTCAAAGGTATTTTCGGTTTACCAGTTGCCTTGGTCTGGAATACCTCCTATCCCTTCCCTAGGACACACACACACACAAGTCTAGCAAAGCAGAAGCAGTTCAGGATATTTCCCAGCTCTGCCTCAAATAATTGGGTACCTGGTAAGTTGCTTCACCTCTGTTCCTTTATCTGTAAAACTAGAGGCTCAATGCACGAAAATCATGCAGGGCTAGGCCTTCACAGGCCCTGCCGCCTCATGGCCCTGCCCCCACCCAATGGTCATTCCAGAAGGTCATTCCGAAAGGTTGTCTGCCATTTGGTCTAATTAGCATATTAGCTCTTTATTATATAGGATGGGGGGAATAATAGTACCTACTTCCTGGAGTTTTCATGAGAATTCAGTTAGTGTGTGTAAAGTGCTTAGACTAGTGCGTGGCACATAGTTGTTGCTCAATAAATGTTAGTTTATTACTCCATCCTCCAAGATTTAAGTCAAGAAGCTTCCCCTGGCTGCCGATTTCTCCCTCTGAGCTATTGTCGACACTTGTGTTGGTATTGACTTTTTCCTAACTTCATCCATTTTGCAAACATTCACCAAGTTCCCACAGAGGTAAATTAAACAGGGTGCTGGCCCCAGGGAGCTCCAGCTCAATGGAGAGGACAGGAAACAGATTATCAAAATCCCAGATTAAGATACAGGATGGAGAGAGCAAGGGGGACGGCTAGAGAAGCCCAGGGGTCCACTGGGTTTGTTCAAGATGGCTTCCCAAAAGGAGAGCTAACTGGACAGAGTCTTAAAGGGTAAAACAATGTTAGTTGGGTCAAGGAAGGGAATAGGGGCTCCTCAGACAGAGAAGACTAAGAAAAGGCCTGTCCCCTTTGAGGAGCCTCTGGTAATACAAGGTGGGCAGAGCAGAAAGGGGTGTGGTGAGGGGCTAGAGATGGGCTGGGAGGTAAACAGAGGCCAGATCGCAAAAGGCATGCAATGCCCTATTGGAAAGCTAGCACTTCTAGTGCAACCTGGTACCTGGAACAGAAAAGGGACAATCCTGGAAACACTGATGGAATCCACCATTTTGTTAATAGTGTTGAACTAATGCTAACTTCCTGATTTTAACAAACATACCATGGCGACGTGACACGTTAACATTAGGGGACGTGAGGTAAAGGATAGACGGGAACTCTCTGTAATATCTTACAACTCTTCAATGAATCTAAAATTATTCCCCAAAAAATGTTTTAATATACTCGTGAGGCTAGGACTTTATCTTGAGAGTAAAGAGAAAGCCACGGAAGGGTTTACAGCCATGAATAACCAGGTCCAATTTGTGCTACAGAGATTTCTCTGGCTAAAGTGAGAGATTGGAATGGCTAAGACTGGACCCAGAGAGAGACTCGCCCAAAATCCAATAAGCTATTAGGATGGAGAGAAGGGAGCAGATCGGAGGGCTCCTCAGAGGGTTGAATTCAAAGAATTTGCTTTTTCTTTTCTTTCTTTCTTTTTAAATATATATATTTATTTATTATTTCAAAGAGGAAGGGAGAGGGAGAGAGAGAGAAAAACATCAATGATGAGAGAGACAGCTTGGCACAGTGGCAGTATCGTAGCCAATGAGGTTTATCCGAGACGCAATTGTTGTAAATTGGAAAAAAAAAACGATGAGAGGGAATCATCAAGGGGTTGTTTACGGCCCCAACTGAGGAACTGAGCCCCAGGCATGTGCCCTGACTGGGACTTGAACCATAACCTCCTGGTTTATAGGTCAACACTCAACCACTGATCCATACCAGCAGGAATTTTCTTTTGATTGGACAAGGAAATAAAGGGGAGGGCGGAACCAAGGGAGATACTTGAGTTGCTGGATTGCGCAATGTGCTTGCCAAGATTCTTTGATTGCAAGGGACAGAAATACAATCCAATTATGAAGGAAAAGGGGTAAAAGTTACCCAACGACTCACTCCGTCCTGAAAACAAACTGAAGGAAGTGAAGCGGTGGAGCTGACTTGAGGAGCAGCTGGAACCTGGGCCTCAGGCACCTTCAGGATGCCCTCTTCCTGAATGTCTTGGTGTCATGCTCTATCCAACAGCAAAGAGCTCGGGGGACTCGTATCTTTAAAGCCTGTGACCATTACGAAAAGATATGTTTCCCATCCGCTCTAGTTAGAAAAATCCCAGGGAAGAGCTATGATTGGTCAGGCTTGATCACATGTCCCTGTCTGCACCTGGCCCTATGGCCTGAGGCCTAGGAAACAGTAATTGGCCTAATTTGGATGTTTTCCACTCCCCTTCCCTCTGGCCAGGAGGTAAATGCTGATAGGTTGGTTCCATTAGAACTAGACTGGAAGAGGGACAATTATGGCAAGAAAATAAGTGCTGTTACATGAAGAAATGTGGAAGAAGCAGGCAAAGGGATGGATGGCAGTCATTGCCAGGGACACTGGAGAAGGACAAGGGAAAAGCAGGTGGAAGAGATGGAGCGCAAAGGAAATGGGTTTAGTTCTGGACTTGGGAGATGTCAGGTGCCTGGAAGGCCTCAGGTGGAGAAGCCCCACAAGCTCAGGAGGAGTCTTCTCTGTGAACTCCATTTGGCTTCCTGTGAACTTGAACAGTCAAGCTTCCTTTCTCCAAAGCCCCGAGGGCTTGTGGGGCCTAATGCTTTTAGCACTGATTGGCCCTCACAGGCCCTTCTAGTCACACTGACTTCTCACAGCCCACTCACAGCACAGCAGCACAAGATGGATAGATGGATAGTTGGATAGTTGCATGAATACATGATTGTAGAAATGGGTGGGTGGATGGATGGATCATGGATGGTTGGATGGGTGTTTGGTTGTTAGATGGATGGGTAGGTCGTTGAATGGATAGGTGGTTAGATAGATGGATGAATAGGTGGATGGGTGAATCGATGGATCGATGGATAATGGATGATGGATAGTTGCATACATAGATAATGGTAGAGAGGGATGGATCATGGATGGTTGGATGGATTTTTGGTTGTTGGATGGATGGATACAATACTGAGATGTGTAATATATCTTCCCAGTGCGCACTGAACTCACAATTCAGTGGAAATCAATGACAGACAGAGATTATTACAGCAGAGAGACACATAGAATTAGCTGGGGGGATGCACTGGGTAGGGTCAAGCAGGAGTTGGTTAGCCTGTCAGAAGAGGAGAGATAATGAAGGCAGTTTCAGCCCTCAAGGAACTCACAATCTAATTAAATAACTAGCCACTTCAGATTATTTCTGAAACTGAACCAGGTATGAATAAATCTATAAACAAAACACTTAGGTAAACAAGGTGTTCTTTAAAAGGCAGTGAGCGCGATATATAATAACTCCTGATTCAAAACATCATTTTCTCCTTGGAACCACCTCAGAGCTAATTCCCCAAATTTGCCAGAACACACGCATTTCTTTGTCCCTGCTGCTCAGCCTCACCCCTCCCTGGGCCGCCTGTGCTACCGTGATAGGAAAATAAATACACGAAGCCGTCACCCGCCTGTGCACGCCCGCAGCTGTGTTACAAGGTGAACCAGGCCCAATCGTCTCCCGAGAACAGGCAATCAGAAGCGGACCAAATGCCCACAAGCTCGTGTGGTGTGGGCCTTCCCATCAGTGGCTGAGGTTTCAGTCTTAAATGGACAACAATTCATGGCAGAAAATTTGAAAAATCCCCAACGATGAGGAATTGAATGAGCCCCGGACTCGGCCTCGGCCCTGGTTCTGCCACTGGTCATGGCACCACTTGCAGAAGGGGGTCTCCAGGATCCCCCGCGATGAGTTCTAAGCTCTCCGTTCTGACCTTCAGCAACAGACATATTTTTATTTGTAGTTTAAAAATGAAGGGATTTCAAGCATTTTCCAAGATCGAATGGCCTGAGGCAAAGTCCCTTCCGGTCTCTGAGCCTCTACTCACCATCTGACATGGGAAGGCGATTGATTGGCCATCCAGCCTCCCAGCGGTGCTGAGGGGGCTCAGATGTGAGCACGTCCATGAAATGCTGACAGACTGACTGTAAAGCTCTACACCAGTGAGTGAGGGATGGCCTTCTAGACATTCAGAGGGTGTGGGCCCTCCCCGTGAACGTGAGTCGTGTCACATGAGCTCTGAAGGGCCCTTAGAGGTCTGCTGGCCATCTCTGGCTGGGGAACCAAGGCCCAGAGCAGTGCACAGACCCCTCCTGCATCTGGGAGACTGGAGCTAGGTCTCCTCGCAACCAGGACGCTGCCCAGACTGCTTGTCACAGGTCCTGGCCCGGCCAGAGCCTCCATCCTCCAGGGTCTCAAGTTTGGTTCCATTTCAGGAAGAACCTGAAGTGGCTTCAGATTCCAAATCTCTTCTCCCTGCAGTTGCCCCTCCAGCACCAACCACATGTGAAGTGCGCACAGGCAAACACACCCACCCCGTGGCAGTAACAGTGGTTGACAGGGCAGCTGGCGAGTGGGTGGCTGAGGGAGGTGTTGTGTTCCTCTGCTCGGTGCTGGCACACAGGGAGGCTCATGAAGATTGCTGCTGCTGCTACTATTGCGGCTGCAGGCCAGCTGGGTGGGGGGGAGGGGTGGTCCTTAGGGAACATGGCAATGGTCCAGTGCTATCCTCAGCCCATCTCTGGGCAGAAAAGAGTGCTAATAACGACTTCCTTGCTACCTGGCATGGGCCAGGCTCCAGAAGGTGGGTACAAGCTGGCTTGTGGAGTCGGGTGCCATGTGTTCAAGTCCAAGTTCTGCCATTTATTACCCTGTGTGACTGTAAGCAGAGCGCTCATCTCTTTACTCCAGGCCCCTAGTGTGTAAAGATGGTTTAACCGTGGTGTCTCCCTCAAAGGGCTGTTGGGAGGATTACATGAGATAGTGTGGGCAAAGGGCCGTCCTGGCAGCTGCTGATAAACAGCCTCTCCGATGAAGATGTGGATGCAGGAGCTTCATGGGGGGAGGGGGGGCTCTTAGGAAAGCACCTGTGAGGAGTGTAGGAAGTAGGATTGGGCAGAAGGAGATGCTGACCTGCTCTGAAGCCACCACAATCTGGAGCTGGATCACCCTTCAGGTTGTCCCACACTGAGGCCAGGGGGCTGCACTCCAGAAGGGCTGTGACCTTGACTTGGGCTAAGGGCAACCTGAGGAGGGTCTCGGCAGCAAGCTCTCGGTAGCAAGCTCTCAGCAGGCAACACTCCTGGAAACTGGAGGATGAGCTGCCTTTGTCCTGAAGGGGGACCTCAGCCGCACACTGTACCATCCACACTAACGGCCTGTGAGGCCAAGGACCAGGTCTTCACTGAACCCAGCACATCAGGCAGGCAGCCTGTGGTGACTCATGAATGAATGAGTGAATGAGTGATTAAATGAATGAAGTGATGGTGGAAAAAGAGTCACTTGGTGTGATTTACCCCAGTCCTCTAGAAATGACCCCCCAAAAAAAGGAGAGAGCCCTTGCCTCAAAGTCTTAATACTCAATACCAATCTTAATACTTAATACCAATCTTGCTACAGCCCCTCCCCGCTAGCCCATATCACTCCCCAGTATGACATAGAGGGAACCTCCCCCAACCCAATTCAGTGAGAACCAAACTGGCCCCCAGAGAGACATGTGGAACTTGTCTAAAATCATAGAAATTACTCGTTAAAAGCTTGTCGAAGCCACATGAGGAAACGGAGACCCAGAGAGGGTACATGAGCTACCCAAGATCACACAGCAAGTTAGCAGCCAAGCCTGACGCTGCTCCAGTCAGCCAGCCCTCCCCAGACTTCAGAAAATCAAGCAGCTCTTGTTCACAGTTGTTCTAGACCAGCAACCCTGTCGTCCCCTCTCCCTGTGGGTAGTGAGTGGAGAATACATCTCCCCTCCCTGTCCCCACTGTGAACAGGACAATTGGAAGTTCTCTGGGCCTCCCTCTGCCCCCTCCCTTCTCCTCTCTGGGTCCTCTTGCCTCACCTTGCCTCTCTGGTCACCAAACTCTGCAGAGGCTGTAAGCGAGCAAGCGGGGGAGTTGACACCAGGGAGGCGGCAGGTTGGAAATAAATCCTAATCAAACACAGAATCATTCCATCTTCTCCCTCTGCTCGGAGGAGAGCCTTTCAGCCGGGCATTACTCATATGTTCGGAGAGGAATCTGCTGAGGCTTCTCAAAGCCAGAGGGAAACTTGCAGGGTTGGGAGGATAACGAGCTTTTCTCTTTCCCCCCAGGCTGGTTCTTGCTTTGATTACCTTCTTTCTCTGCCTCTCATTAGGGCAGGACTGAGAAGATAGATTTCACTTGGCCTTTCTCTCCCCATCTTAAAGGCACAGGATGTTGGAGGGATGGGGGTGGGGCCAACCCTGTATGTTATGGAAGGCGACAGGAGGGGACCACTAGCAAGGAAACCACGAAAGAGAGGATGTCCTTTCCAGAAGCAAGGACCAGAGGAGTCCTGGATAAGAACTGTGTTATTCTTGTGGACCTTAATGCCTCTCTACCATTCATCACAAGCCCACCTCAATCTGAAATCTGTCCACAAAAGGGACCCAGAATCCAAACACCTCTCTCTTCTCACAGCTAGCACACACTCCCACCCCGCCCTTTCTGGTTGCCATCATCTCCTCTTTGGACCACGGTAGGAGCCCCACCATCTGCAAGTGGGCCCCCCACTCCATCTATCCCACCCTCTACAGTCCCTCATCCAAGCAGCTTTTAAAAGCTTAAATCATGCCCCATCCCTGCCCTGCTGAGAACAGAATCTAGTCCAACCATGGCCGGCAAGGTGCTCTCCTTGTTCTGGTTCCTATGCCCTCTCAGACTCTTCTTGGCCTCTCCCTTCATCTCCAGGTCCCCGCCACCCTGCCCTTCTTCCTGACCCTGGAGGATGCCAACCTCTTCCCCGGGAATTGCTGCAAATGCCCCTTCCTCAGAGGAGCTTCCCCCACCCACTGAGCTAAAGCAACACCCACCCCTGTCACTCAACCACACTATCCCATTTCATCTCAGTACAACTACCATGATGCAGTTAACTGAGTTCCAATGACCTCTCCCCAAAATTCCCTGGAGTTCTGGGGTGCCTTGAGGAGTAAGAGACATCCTGTGTGAGATCTGGAAGGTGAGAGTGGAGCAGCAGCAGCTACCAGTGTTTATTATGGGTCAGGGCTGGGCAAACCCTTGTCTTAGCCCCACCTCCCCTTTCCCGTTGATGAGGGATGGTACCTGGACCTGCAGCTCCACCTGATCTCCCCTTCAACTTCTCCGAGTCATGGCCCAGTGTGTGTGCGGGTTGATGGTGAAGGGTGCCGGCTTGTCCAACAGGTCACTCACAGCACTGAGGTTGGAGGTGGGGAGAGACAGGTGCGGGTTCCAGTGCCCTTGCTCACACCCACATCCAGCTTTCCCTCCTGATCACCTGGCTGACTTGCAGCAACTCAGGCCTAACCCCAGATGCAGCAGCCAACACAGATTGCCCCACAGGTTCCCACACTTGAATGAAGTCTTTTTCCTAGTGGTGCTCTTCTCCGATTGAAGCCTGATGGATATTGTCTATTTTAGCCCTCGGAAGATAGTTTAGTTATAATATGCTTGTTGACTGCCTCACCACACTAGATGGGGAGATCTTTGAAGGCAAGGATCCTGTCCACCTTTTCACAGCTGGATCCCCAACACACAGAACAGAATCTGGCATGTAGCAGGTGCTCAGTAGTTATTGAGGGACGCAATAGCTTCCATTATCTGGAAGGACTTGGCGAATAAGAAGACACTATACACATGAAAAGGTGACTGGCCCACGATCTCCTTGTATGCATCTAGGACATGCACAGCACCAAGGAGACCTGTCTCTTCTGCCTCACACTGCATCCTAACCAAAGCTGTGCCCCCACCCAAGACTATTCGTCCCTCTCACTGCCCACCTCCTCTGAAGGATGGCCAAGGCTTCCCGTCTCCCTATCCCACCTCTCCTAACTCCCACCTCCCTATGTTCTGGTGCTTGCCTCGTGGTCACAGAGGTGGCCATACCCAAGGTCACCAATGGCCAGATGACCACCAGTCCCTGGATCTCCTCAACACTACTAACCACCACCCTCTCTTCAAGCTCTCATCCCATCTGGTTCTGCTCCTATTTCTCAGAACATGCCTCCTCTGACTTCCCAGTCTTTCGATGGACTGTTCCCAGGCTTCTCTCCTCCATCCCTGAGCTCCTAACCCCCAAGCCCAGGCAATAACACCCACCACCATCATGTGACCCATTGCCTTCAAGATCATCATCTCAGACCTTTATCTCCCAGTTGCAACAACTCTCCTGATTTCCCCATTTCCAATGGTCTATAGCTGCTGTGGCATTTTGACACACTATTTTTGGACTCAGAGACATCAAAATGGTTGTGTCCAATTGTAAATGTATGCTTTTCATTATCAAGTGCCATTCCCAACCCACATCTGTGACCCTAGACCCATTGAGTATTGTAAACAGACCCTTGGGAAGGGAAGGCAAGGCAAGGGAAGGGAAGGGAAGGGAAGGGAAGGGAAGGGAAGGGAAGGGAAGGGAAGGGAAGGGAAGGGAAATGCCTCAAACCAGTCATCAGATGCATCCAAGCTTAGCACCAGTCATCCTTTACACCCCATCTCACATGGAGGGCTCAGCACATGACAGGACAGAATAAACATGTGTTGAATGAATGCATGAAAGGATTAGTGCCATGGGAGGGGAGATAAGTGCTGATTCAACACCAAGGATGGGGTTGAAGTACTTAGTGGGAGGACAAAGCACTCCTCCAGGCAAGGAACACAGAGATCCAGGTGTGGATGAGGTGAATCCACAGGGAGAAAGTAAGGGAGGGCACCCAGCAATGGTGACTGAGATCCTGGGGGCCATTGGCCTGGGTGTAAGACTTGGACAATGAGACTCAGGGGAGGGCAATCATATACTAACCAATCTTAGGCCACTCAGTGGTGACATGACATCTCCTTGGGCAACACATCACAGCCAGCTCAGAGCTGCCACCCCCGGGGTCCCAGCCCATTCCAAAGGCTCCTGGGCATCTCTCGTCGCCTGGGCCTCTGCTTCTGCAGTGGGAATGTCTGTGGAGAACTGAAAGCTCCTGGAATAACTATGCATTGACATGGTGCTTGACAGTTCGCAATGATCCTTTGCACATCAACCAGGTAGGTATCTCAGATGCCAGATAAGGAAACTGAGGACTCAGAGATGTCACATGACTTACCCAAGAGCTAGCAAGAGGTTTGGTGAGATTTGAACCCAGGCCTGTGTGACTGGGGCCTTACCATCCCCACTCCAATAAGATGTCTTTCGAGGAAAGCTGAAATCTAGACCCAACTGAAATTCACAGTAGAAGGCACACGAGATGTTTGATAATGCAGTCAATGCACATATTCAGTGTTCAAAATACAGGGTAATGGCACCAACCCGTGCTGAGTAAAACACAGTCATTATTGAGATAGGTCGTTTCCTAGTGCCCAGTAAACGCACCGACTAGATGTGGACGGTGATGACAAATGTTACCAGGGAGGGTATCACAGGGACATGTTAACACATAGTTGGATTATCAACCCAATTAGTTGTCACCTAGCAAGAAGCAGGGCTCTGGGGTCAGGGACACTTGACAGGTAGTGGGTGGAGAAGAGGAAGTCAGGGGAGAGTGGAGAACTGGGCCAGGGAAGACAGCAGAGTAGAGAATACAGGCTAGGGGTGGGAGGTTGAGGGTGCCAGGGACGAGAAGGCATGCCAGGGGCCAGGCCAAGGTTTACAGGCCAGGTTTTCAATGACTCCGTTTGATTGAGGCCCCACCACTGGTCGTCCCAGTGATGATGATAATGGTATCCAATGTGCACCCTCCTCCGGTCGCATCAGATCCCTCTTCCCTGTACCACAGAACCCTGAACTTGCCTCAGTGTCTGGTCATCTGTCTGCCTCCCCGATCACAAAATGATTTAAAATGAGGCAGTCTAATCCTAGGGTCTAATGGATGGGTGGATGGATAGATGGATGGATGGATAGGAAAATAGGAGGATGGGAGGTGAGAGGTGGTCCGATGTTGCAATGATGATTGTCATGGTCATATAAACCCATATCCCAAGAAGTTTTAGGAGAAACATTCAAGTCTAGCACAGACCCCAGGTCAGGGACCACCACCCCAAAAGCTCAGCTCATGCATTATCCGTAGAAGGGCATCTACTGGCCTTTACTGCATTTAACTTGACAAGGAGTAATTACTAAACACCTACTGTGTGCCCAGGACAATCATTTGCTGACCAGCTGGCCGGCTGGCCGGCTTCCTCTGGCAGGCTGCCGGCCTGGCCAGCCAACTGACAGAATCCATATCAGCTTACACAGCAGTTGGCGCTTCCTTCCCTGTAAATGCCCTTGTCTCCCTGGATAGAGGGAGAGTGTGATGATGACAGGGGTGGTCAGAATGACTTAGCCTCAGCTGTGATGCGCCCGGCCTGGGGAATTCTCGCTGTCATCAGGTGGTGACAGTTTATGGCTGTGGCTATTTGAACAGCTCGGCTATATGTTTCCACGGGCATCGTATAAAATGGTAAACAAGCAGATGAGAGGCGAAAGGGACAGTCTGATCTGTTTGGAGAAAGATTACTTGGGAGCGGCCAACCCGGGTGAAAGAAAAATATTGACAAGGCTGTGTCCTCAGGGTGTCCCCAGGGTCAGTGACGGGGCGACTCCCTCTGGTCACTCTCTTGAGTCCAAAAGAAAAATGTTCCCGAATGTGTCTTCCACTATTGAGGTTCAGGGAACTAGTTTATCCTCCCATCATGATAAAAGTAATACATCTCCCTGCAAAATATTTAGAGAATTCCAGGAAGTAGAAAAAAGTAAAACGCATCCATTCATCCTCATCCCAAAGAAAACACCATTGACTTTCTCTTCCATCGTTTTATTTTACATTTTTTATTTCATATAGATATATAGATATATAGATATTTGCAAAAGCTGAGACGATGATAAAAATTGATAACTAAATCTTAACACTTATATATGCTAGGCATTATTCTAAGTGCCTTACATGTATTAATTCATTTAATCCTCCCAGTAGCTCTACGAGGCAGGACTATTACTGTGCCAGTTTTACAGATGAGAAAACTGAGGCACAGAGAGGTCAGCTCGCCTAAGTTCACAGCCCCTGAGGAGCAGAACCGAATCCAAACCATTCCCCAGCTCTGTTCTCCTATCATAAGTCCATTCACATTCTCTTTTTTGCCTGGAGCTATGGCCTATGCACTTTCCCATGTCAATGCACCAACTGCAGAAACAGCATTCTGAATGGCTGCTAAATGTTCTGCGGGGTGCACTGCAGGTTACGTAGGCACTCCCTTATCTGGAATATCGTTTTCCCTAATTTTCTGCCTTCTATATCATCGCCTGCACAGGGGTGAACGAAACTTCACGGAAGAAGGCCACTGCTCCCACTGTTTCCCTCCGGGGAATAAGCTTACCCCCACCCACCCCACTGCCGCCACACGAAGTGGGCCCAGCTCCTCAACAGGACTGGAAAGCAATGGCTCCTAGCCCCCAACTCCCCACATTGCCCTCTCCTCTCCCCACAAGACAGAAAGCCTGGAATCAGAACTCCCAGGAGGCGCCCACCCTGAACCAAATATATCTGCGCCCGCCTCAGGCAAGACAGTGGGAGCAGAGCACCTGTTCCATGGCCACCTGGGCAACAAACCTAATGTCTTCCAGCCTCGCTTTCCTCCTTGTGAAACGGAAGCACCAATGTAAACCCTGCCTCCCCCCATGGAAAGTTCTCTGCTAGGATCCGATGACATAACTGTCATAAAAAGGCTTTTGAAACTGGAAAAGAGCTCTCCGTATGCAAGAGATTATTATTATATTAATTCAAGAGCATCCCCTGAGGCCTGCTGCCTGCCAGGCATTTGTGTGAAGCCCTGAGGACATGGAGACCAGCCAGAGAGGCCTAGTGCTGCCCCAGAAGCCAACACAGTCAGATGGAGGCGGGCAGACCGGCGGTGACACACAGTGGGATGACTGCTGGGACAGAAGGAAACATCAGGGCTGCAGGAGCCTAACTAAGCAAGGCAGCTAATTCAGGTGGAGGAGACTCCGGGAAGGCTTCCTGGAGGAGGTGACATGTCAGCTGAAACCTGAAGGAAGAGTAGGATTTGGCTAGATGGGTAGGGGTGAAAGGCTGAGAGAATAGCATGTGCAAAAGCGGGGAGGCTTACAAAGAAGAACATCCTGGAAGGAGAGCGTGGCCAGGGCGTAGCAGGTTTATAGAGAATTGGAAAGACAGGAGGCCTGCAGTGTAGACCACACCCCCATCAGCTCTGTAATTGCCACTGACCCATTAACTGTGTAGGGAAGGGGGGGTGAGGAGTGCTACACAATCACTCCTAGGAATTCACTTGTAGATGATGGAGCAGCATCCCCCACAGCCTGAAGGCCCACAGCATTGTGGGAAGGAACTCACAGTGATGGGTGCATGGGCCATGCTCCATAGGGCAGTACAGTCTTTAGAAGCCTCCGCCCACACTTCTGCCCACACTTTGGCCCCCTTCCTCGAATTTGGCTCCATTGCACCCCAAGTAGGGCTACACCAAAGCTTACATTTGGTGGATCTCCAAGAAGCTCAGGGAAAGAACCCACTAGGCACTGGGTGTTCTATCATTGTTATCAATGATAACATTCTTCCAACGATCTTCTGAGGCCTGGGTTCATGGTCCCATTTCACAGATGAGGGCCAGGAAAGTGAAGTGATTATTGGGCCCCAGGTCACCGGTGGAATGTGTGCGTAGGGTTCGGGTTCATTTAGGCATCAGAGAGGCCAAGCTTGAAGCCTGTGGGCTGGTGATCTTGGACCATTAGCACTTCTTTCACCCCCCATTTCACACTCATCTTGGGGTGCAATGGTGCCACTCCCTCGTCTGCGGGGAGGCCTGGCTGAGACGTGAGCCTAAAGCATTGAGCTTGGAGACTACACAGCAGCTCAGTGATCATCAAACACAAGCCTGGCTCTCCTCACACGCCCTGCCAGCACCCACTTGCCCGAGGCCGGGACTGAAGTTGGATCCAGTGTGAACTCTCACTGCACTCACGGTCCCAGGCGCAGTCTTGAGCTGACTGAGGGCTGGGTTTGGTCAGAGTCCGAGATGACTGTCCTCTCCTGCTCAGCAGGGACTCAGGGGAAACCCACAGCCCCATTGCCCTCTGGGCATCTCAGAAATGCCCCCCGTGAGGTCCCTTTCTGCCCATGATGGGCTCAGAGCCAGGCTCCAGTGGTCCAGAGCGACCACCAGGGCTTCCAGAGGCCTCGGCCAAAAGGCAAGGGAGTGGAAGTCCTGCTATGTCTCCAGGCAAGATCCCCGACTTCTCTGTGCCACCGTTTCCTCACAGTGGCAGAGGCTCCACGGCCCGTGAAGTCCCAGGGGGTGGGGGTGATCTATTTCCTCCTCAACAAATACAGGGTGGGGCAAAAGCAGGTTTACAGTTGCTCATCTGGAAAATAACACAATAAATAATAATACAGGCATAAACTGTTTTGTGTTCTCGCAATTGTAAACCTATTTCTGCCCCACCCCATGTTCAGACCCTGTGCTAGATGCTGGAGAGAGAGCAGAAACAGGACATTGCCCTGCGGAAGCTTCCATCCTCCGGTGCCTCTGTTTCCCCATTTGTTAAATGGCGATATCACAGTCCCACCTCAGGAGGGCGTAAGAATTAAATTAATGAAAATATGTAAAGGGCTGAGTACCAGGGCTGGCACTTAAGAAGTGGCCCCACAGCCCTAGCCGGTTTGGCTCAGTGGATAGAGCATCAGCCTGCGAACTGAAAGGTCCCAGGTTTGATTCCGGTCAAAGGCACATGGTTGTGGGCCCGATGGCCAGTGGGGGTCTTGCAGGAGGTAGCCGATCCATGATTCTCTCTCATCATGAATGTGTCTCTCTCTCCTTCTTTCTTCCTCTCTGAAATCAATAAAAATATATTTTAAAAAAGGAAGAGGAGGAGGAGGAGGAGGAAGAGGAGGAAGAGGAGGGGCCCCACAAACCTCTGTTGTTATGAGCGGTTGCATTGCTCTTCTCCGGGTTATAAGGACTAGGTGAGGTCAAACAGGTAAAGCACTGGGGTGTGCCTGGTCCTCAGCAAGCATGGAAAGGATGACAGCTGTCTCCTCGAAGGTTAGTCAACATAACCACCCCGCTTTAGGGAGCAGGGAATTGAGGCTGAGAAGCTAAGCGACCTGCTCCAAGTCTCACCCTGGCTGGTGGGAAAGGCTCTTGAGGCCACTCTTAACCAGGATGCCTCAGCCTCAGCACACGGGGGGCTGGACCATTCTGAGTGGTGGGGCTATAGCATCCCTGACCTCTACCCACTAGATTCCACAACTCCACCCCCTCCCCACATTGCGACAACCAGAGATGTCCTCAGACACTGGCAAATGTCCCCCGGAGGGCAAAGTTGCCCCCTGTTGAAAGCACTGCTCTACACGGACCCTCTGCAGCTTCTATTTCGAGAACTTCCAGGATCTGACTGAAGCCTCCCCCCCTGCAATCCTGGCAGCACCACCATAAACCCCTTATTCCAGCCACTCCCAAGGACTGCCCTTTCGCAAGCAACCCCTAAACTGGCCAGCCTCTGCTCATGGTCTTCCCTACACCGAAACTGCCCTTTCCCCCCACCCCCATCTCCAAGGCCCAGCCAAAGTCCCACCTGCTCACGGAACGGTCTCTGCCCCAGAACTCACCGTTGGTGCCTAGCCCTTCATTTTGTATCACAATTCGTCATGAACTCGTCTGTCCTTGCCTGCTTCCTTGTCCCTAAGGTCCACCCTGACCCCAGATAGAAGCAACTCAAGGGCAGGGGCTGTGCCTAACTCATTCTTGTGCCCCCAGCACCCAGCACAGGGCCAGGCACACGGGGCTGGCTCATTGCTCAGTGCAGGTGGCATGTCACAGATGTGACCTGTGCCCACGCAGCCTGGGGACAAGGCTGCGGTTCGGGCGGGGAATAGAGTGTAAGCCAGACTCGGGCTGTTTGCACTTCCAGCTTCACTCAAACGCTGCACACCTCAGTTTCCTCCTATGTGCAATGGGGCAGCACACAGTGTCCCTGGTTGGTAGGGTTGCTGTGAGAATGAGCAAGTGCTCCTGACTCCTAAAACAGTGCTCCCCGGGTTCAGGACGCTCCTGCCCCAGTCCCCGGGAGGGCTGACGTGGGAACTTCAGGGAGGACCCGGGGCCGCCGCAAACCAGGATGTGAAAGGCCCCGGGGGAAGGGCGGGGAGGCGGGGCGGGAGGCCGCTGGGGAGGCCGCCAGACCCAGTAAATAATTCACACCGACGAGCTGGAGATCCTGCGGCTCCTGGGATCGAGTTCAGGGCGGAGGCGCTCCGGCTGGGCTGCGGGGGGCGCTGGCCTCCGGGCCGGGAGCGGGGTGAGCGGGCTCCGCGCGCCTGGGAAACGCGGCCCCAGGTGCCAGCTCGCGGCCGCTCCCTGCCGCTGGCGGGAGCTCCCCGGAACTGCCCCGCGGGGCCACGGCCTCGGCCCGCCGCCTCCGCCCAGCCGTCCCCATAGCAACCGCTGGCCCGGTCCAGGGTTCACGGCCAACCGGATCCTCGGCCTCCCCGCCCCCACGGGAGGAGGGCGTTTCAGGCTCTGCAAGCTGCGCCCTGAGCGGCCAGAGGCGGCAGAAGGCTGTCCAGTCCCACGTCCCCGCCCCACGTGGGAGCCGCTGAAACCTGGGGCCCTTGGGGGTCAGCAGCCCTCTCGAGCTGTGCGACCTTAGGCAGGTGACTTGGCTGCTCTGTGCCCCAGGGTCCCTCACCTGTAAAATGGGGGTGATGATGATAGTAACCCCCTCATCGGGCTGTTGTGAAAATTACATGAAATAAATGCAGAGTGTACCGCAGTTACCAGCTCACAAATAGTATTTTCCATTTTGGGAAATGGAGCCCCGGGGAGGCAAAATGCTTGCCGGGTGACACGCACATGAGGTGTTACGGCACAGTTGGGAGTGGAATGCACTGGCCAGTCCACGCAGAGACGCCTACTGAGAATGCTGGGGATATCTATTAGGGTTCCCCGAGGGTTTCCTAAGGTTCCTGGGCACCCCACTTCCTGACCTCTGGAAGTTTCACTGTCATTGAACCGTCAGTGACCAGGCAGTGAGGTCCCCCAAAGCCGGAAAAGGCCTTGCTTTAGCGAGTCCTGCCTCCCCAGTGCCCACTCCACCCCACCCACAGCTGACAGCGAGTCCTTGAACGGATATGGATTTAATTAATTCATTGATTACTTAGCTGATTTCCTCTTCCCAAACACCCTTCCCAACCAAACTCTTTCATACCTTAGTCACCCACTTTCTGCCCTACAAGACACCCCTTTCCCTAGCGACTTCCTGTCCTCACTGTTGGCCCCCCACCCACCCTGCCTCCATCCCCACTCCGTTAGGGTTTCCCATGGCACATTTCCGGGGCCCTGCTCTCCCCTTCAGCCTGTCCTTCCCGACCTCCCTTTCCCTTTAGTGACCTTTTGTCCTCAAACAGCTGTTTCTGGGTCAAAGGCCTTCCTGCAGGCCCATGGGTGTGCACTGCCCCCCGGTTAGGAACAAACCCTCCCATGTGAGAGGTGACGCCAGACACCAATCTTCATTCCAGAAAGGGGGGGCAGTGCCAGCAAGGTGGGGCTCTCTTTCTGGGCTCTTGGTCCCGCTGGAGAAGTGTCCAGGGCCGGAGGACACAGTTTCTCTATCCCCAGGACCCACCCCACAGCTCCTGCCCCAGGCCAGGTTTCCCCGGATACAGCTCCGTCTCCAGGGATTTATTTTTGCACATGGTTTGGGAGAATCTCTGTTGCTGGAATAACGACAACCGCCTTTCCCCTTCTCCTTCCTTCCAATAGGCAGATTTTATAAACTAGAGCAGCTGCCTGAAGGTTTCCAAGAGAGAATTCTGCACAGTTTCTAAGCAGAGTGACAGGTCCCCTCCACAGGAAGTTGCTTTTATTAGGGTGCTTGCTGGGTTTTTTTTTTCATCTCTCTCTTTTTTCTTTTTCCTTTTTGTAAGGTTCCATCTATCGGTCATCAGGCAGTACCTTGGGCCTTGTGGCATTTTTGTTTTTCCCCTGGAACTCACAATCACATCTAGACCACAGTGGCTTGCTCAACACGGAGGCAGCGTCGAACCACGGATAAGTGGGTCACCAGCATCACCTGGGCAGAAGGATCCCAAGTCAAGGTCAGATCAATAGTGATAAGCCGTGTTGACAGCATGCACCCCCGACCTGATGTGATGAGAATGACCTTTTATCTCCATGGTCTTCCTCCCAAAACCCATAACCCCAGTTGAACTATGAGAGAAACATCAAAGCCCAGTTGAGGACAGTCTACAAAACACCTGACTATCAAAATCAAGGAAAGCCCAGCCAATGAGGCTCAGTGGTTGAGCGTCGACCTATGAACCAGAAGGTCACGGTTCGATTCCAGGTCAGGGCACATGCCCAGGCTGTGGGCTCGATCTCCAGTGTGGGGCGTGCAGGAGGCAGCCGATCTGTGATTCTCTCTCATCATTGATGTGTCTCTCTCTTTCTCTCCCTTCCTCTCTGAAATCAATACAAATATATTTTTTAAAAAGAAAAAGACAAGGAAAGTCTCATAAACGATCTCAGCCAAGGGTTGCCTAAGGAGACACAATGGCTAGAAGTAATGCGGTATTCTGGATGGAATCCTGGGACAGATAAAACTGGATGAAATCTGAATGAGATGTGGAGTTCAATTCATAATAAAGGACCAATGTCAGTTCCCCGCTGTGAAAAGTGTACCATAGCAATGACAGATGTGAGCCACAGAGGACACTGGGTCAGGGGTAGATGTACTATCTTCACAACTGTTCTGCAAACCTAAAACGATTCTGAAGTAAAAGCTTAGTTTTTGAACGTGGCTCTCATGTTTACATTTCAGGCAATCCCAAGATCCAGTTCCCTTTGGTTCCCTCTTTTTGCCAGCATTAAGGATCTGAGTCGCTGACTTTAGAAGTACCCAAGCCCCTAGCTCCCACCTCATTTTCATGGCAACTATCATCATTTTCAAGCCAGGGAAAGCTCACTTCCTCACCATTTCATGCCCAATAAGCCTGGCACAGAGCCTGGCCCACAGTAGGTGCTAAGTTAACATCTGTCAAATGAATAAAACTCTCGAGGAGGATCTATAGGAGGGATCCAAGCAGAAAGCCAAGCTCTTCTCTTCCTAGGCAAAAAGTCATACCTGCTAGTCTCCATCCATAGAGCGAAGACTTCAGACAATCTGTTTAGAAGAGGGTGAAGACTTCTCGTGGCACTGTTTTGGGGAGCAAACACACAGATTTACTTAGGATTGGATTTGTTGGGGGCTTTGGGGAGCTGATAATGAGAAGATAATGAGAAGCAATCTGACTCCTCCCCTTCCCCAACCCTACGGTGATGCCTCCACTGCCCCTTAGTACGCTGTGTGCCAGCTCTGGGCTGCCAAAAACCATCTGCAAAGAAGCTTTGTGCAGCCAGCACTGTTTGCTAGGTCTTGAAAGTCCATCACTTAGCACATAGTAGGCACTTCACATCTATACTAATAAAAGGGCAATATGCTAATTAGACCGGACATCCTTCTGAACAAAGCCATAGTGGCGGGGCCAAGGCAGAGGCAGTTAGAGGTGATCAGGACAGCAGAGGAGAGCAGTTAGGGCATCAGGTTGACAGGGGAGGGCAGTTAGGGGGATCAGGTAGGCAGGGAAGAGCAGTTAGGGGAATCAGGCCGACAGGCAGGTGAGCGGTTAGGAGCCAGTGGCCCCAGATTGCAAGAGGGATGTCCCCCAAGGAGTTCCGGATTAAAGAGGGTGCAGGCTGGGCTGAGGGACATCCCCTCTCCATGCACGAATTTTATGCACCAATTTCATGCACTCTAGTATGTTCATATTGATGGCTACCAGTTATTATGCACCAGGTCCTATGCTGGGAAGAAGAAAGGGGGTTCTGTTTATTTGTGCAGTCGGCATTCTGTCACCCCCATTTTACAGAAGCCCAAAGAGCTTGAGAAACTGGCCCCAAGTCACAACTAGAAAGCATACCAGAGAAGTTTCCAAGTCACCTAAGTCCTAAATTTGAGCCGTTTACTCTTGCAGCAGCCTCCTTAAAGTCTGCCCCTCCCACTGGGTCCTCAGGGCCCCAGATTTTGCTGCCTCTGTCTGCAGAGCTCACTCCTTCATCTGGGGCCTCCAGACAGCTGTAATTTTTTAGTCTCTTTCTTTTAAAACTTAATTTGCCAATTTCCCTCTTGGAGGTGCTTTTTGATATTCCTTCAGACTGTCAGCCTGGACAGGCCACAGAAGCAGAATCCAAAGAGATGGATGCTTATTACAAGCATTCAATTAGTGGCGTTTGAATGATGCAGCCACGAGTGCTCCATCCATGCGTGGAGGCCTGGAGACACCCTCCCCCACCTCGGACTGCTAGTGGCCTGTTTCCTATGTATTGCTACCTAACCAGATATCCTGCACTTGGTATAATTTGATATCTGCCCAGTCCCTAAAGTGCCTTCTCTAACAAATGTTCGAGTGGATGCATAAGATTTATGTTCTCTTTTGCAGAGTAGAGCCCTCCGGAAAGGCTGACTGACTTCCCAGGCCGAGATTCCTGCTTTGGCTGCCGGGGAGGCCTCCAGCAGGAACATTTTAATACATCACTTATTAAAATGGACCTGGAGCCTCGGCCAAGGGCTCCCACGCTCCCCCCTTCCCAGCAGAGGGCAGCTCGGGGCCTTCGCTGACCACATCAAGACCTGCCTCCTCGAATCCCTTCTGCAGTTGTCTGTTGTGCAGCATAGCAGGAGAGCCCAGCCTCAAAACAACAAACCCACAAGAGGACCTTTAAGGCTGATGGGCACTGGCTGCAGCTGAGAGTGAGCCCAGGTCTGGGGTCAGATGACTCTGCATTCCCACCCTGGAGCTTGGGCTCTGGGTTTGAGATCTGTCCCAGCGACTTCACTAGCTGAGTGACCTTGTACAAGCTACTTAATGTCTCTGAGCCCTGGCTGTTTCTGCACAATCAGGATAATAATGCCTACTTCATAGGCCTACTGTGAGAGGGGTAAACAGCCAAAGCTTAATTAATGTGGATGCCGTGTGGTCCTTTTAGCCCTTTCGGTGTGTCCATTTCCTTCCCTGCTAAAGAGAGCTCATGGTGGTGGGTTTCCAGGGTTGCTGGGCCCCGTTGTGTGAAAAGATGGAAGGGCAAGCACTTTGGAATTGCAGTGCTTCGATCAGGTAAGTGGTAATTACTCCAGGGTGCGACTATGTGTGCCCTCTGAGAGAAGCTTTCCACATGGCTCCTACCCATCTTGGCAGAGGGATGGCACACTGAAGGTGCACCCTGTCCCTAACCCTCTGAGGCACCCCTGGGCCTTCTCACGGGAAAAGCTGGGCTTCGTGATAGCTTAAGCCCCATCAGCTCCAAATGCTGGGATTCTCTGAGGTCAGCAGGGAGCAGAGGCAGGTTCAGGAACAGGGGCATCCGTCTGGGAAATCAAACTCGCCTTCCCAAGTCATCCTGCTGGCACTGCCAGTACCAGCTTGCCCATGATTCCTCATAATCACTGACGGGAGGACCAGCTCTCTGCACGGTCCTCCTGGGCTCTGGGCCTTCACTGCCTGGGAAGGGGGAATGAGACATCCCCCTCCCTCACAGGCTCTCTGGAGCCCCTCTTCCTCCCCCCAGAACCCCACCCCAAGGCCTGTCTTACCTGATGTCTGAGTCACAGGCAGCCTCCCATCACTGTGAGCTGTGTTGTGACTCCCAAGCTGACAGTTTTACAACAAACACATTAAAAGCTCCCGGCACTGGGGCTCCTGGATGTGGAACAGACTTTCTTCAGCCAACATCCTTCTCCCAACCCCTCCTTCCCCGGGGGGCCTGCTCCACCGCCATCAATGCCCTGAACACACGGGGCTGAGAAGTTTTTTCATAAGGAGCCTTTCTGAGCGGTGATTGCAGGGAAGCTTCTGAGTGAGGAAGCCTGAGACGCCCCAGGCCGTGGACCCCAGAGGACCAGACTCATCTTCCATGCCAGGACCAGTGAACTCAGCAAGGAGATGGGGTGAGGGGGGCCTAGCTCTTCCGTGGCCCTGCCTTTTCAGACAAGAGGCCCGCGGTGAAGGATTGTATGGACATATGATCCTAAGGGCTAGGTATTGTGTTAACCCTCCCAACCTGTGAGGTGGGAGCTGCATTATCCCCACGTTACAGATTTGGAAAGTAAGGCTTAAAGAAGTGAAGGGACTTGCTCAAATCCATAGAGCTAAGAAGTGAAGGAGCTGGGATTTGAGTCCAAGTCTGCCAGCCTCCCAACACACCGGGGCCCTCCTTCTGTCCACACCCACCAGGGACGGCAGGAGCCTCGGGGAAGCAGTGAGACCCAGTGAAAGTCCATACAGTGAATGAACTTGCTCTGAACTTGCTGTCCAGCTTGGCTTTCCTACCACCTGAGCCCAGTCCACAGAGCCTTCCTACTTTGCCTTTCTGCTTCACAGGCAAAAAGCAAGGCGCCCAGAACCAACGCAGAGAAGAGAAGTGAGACACAGGAACAGTTCTTTTATTGTACATCGGAGAAATAGCCCTGTGTGCTGGTTTAAAGGTGCAACATACAGAATATCGAATTAAGAAAAGAGGACCGGGGAAGGGAAGGGAAGAAAGCTCTTGAGGTCCAAAGTTGCAAACAACAAAAAAAAAATGGTAAAAGATTTCCTCACGCAAGAGGCATTTTTGCAAATACCATGCAAAACAGGCAGCTGGTGTGCCTTAAAAGAACCCCTATAAATAACAGAAAAGACACTCTAAGCATTCCTTTACGTGGACTCAGAGCACAAAGAAAAAGAAAAGAAACCAAAATGCCTTTTGGCATTTCAAGATATTTGGCACTCTTGTGATTACATTGTTTTTACAGTCCATTAAAGAAAATAAACTGACACAATATCAGAGGGGGAAAAACAGGCTGCTCACGCAACAGACTGCAGAGAGAGGTTAGAAAAAGCTCAAGCATTTTTTTCTTTGTTTTTTTGTTTTTTTATGGTTTTCCTTTCCTGACATAGAAAATGTATCCATTTGCATTTCACTTGGGCAAAAGAGCTTGCAGCAAGAAAGAAACACAGCTTTACAATTCATTTTAAAACAAAACGGGGATTCTGTCTGTGTAGCCATCGTTCCTTAGAAAAGTTCTCTCATCTTCAACACATTCCTGATTAACTTCGGAAGAGGACCAAAATAAAGCAGAGTATCTATACAGATCATAGTCTGGTATTTTCCTTTGTACATCCAAGGATAACAACATAAAAAAATAAAACTGAACAGCAATTTCACATCCAAGTGCACAGAATAATTTTTGCAAGACTAAATAATGTAAACATTGGGAACAGCCAAATCAGCGAAGGTTGCCACCACCTCAAACCCCCGGTGCTGCCGCCACAATCCGGATCTATAATTGCGCAATATTCACTGTATATAAAAGGAAATGGATATTAATTTTGACAAGTAGCTGCAACTGAGACTTTATTTCTTTATATGGGTGTGTATATGGTGATTTTGTGTGTTTTTTTTTATTTTATTTTTTGCAGAGGAGCCCAGAGCCTTCTCCTCCTCTTCCTCCTCCTCCTCCTCCTTCTCCCGCCTCATCATCGGTCTCCCGGCCTGACTCCGACATACAGGCTGTGGATCCCATCGCAGGTAGCCAGCTAGTAATAAATTTCAAAGTGCTTCCTCCTTTCACACTTTTTGCCAATAACTGTTACCGCCGTTCTGATTCTGATCCTCGCCCTTAACCCATTGTCTTTGGGGAGCTAAATACCAGGAGGTGCCTTGTCTGTCATAGTTTTCAGCACGTCATCAATCCTATCATCTTCAATAACAACTGCAAAAAAGGGGGTGGGGGGAGAGAAAAGGAAAAGTGAACGCGCTGGGCCTCGCCAGGGGTCTCGGTTCCGCTCGAGCAGGGAGCGGTTGGAGGGGGACAGGGGGAGGGTTCCCCGCGATCAGACGCAGCCCTGTCCTCCCGGGCCTCCGCCCAGGGTCCCTCTGTGTCTTTCCTCGGAACCGCTCCCCCCGCTGCCCCTACCCCACCCCCTGGCTGTGTCCCAGCTCAGTTCTAAGAAAAGGAATCAGAGAGAGGGCGCGAATCTCGCAGCCCCGGCCGCTCCCACCCCACCCATCTCACCCGCGGGGGGTGGGGGTATTAATTTAGAAAGAAGGCTCCAGGTCAGAAGACGCAGGGGAGGCGAAGCCCAGGTCTCCGAGTCTGCGACCCTCGGGGACGCTCCGAGAGCAGCGGGCAGCCCAGGCGGGGCGGGGCGGGGCTGGAGGGAGAGCGGACGCCGGGGCCGGTTCCCACGGCAGGCGGGGCTCCAGGGACCCCGGGACCCGCTCCAGAGCGCGCTCGGCCCCTCCGCCTTCCCCGCCGCTGCCCGCCCGGTCTCGCCCGCCTCCCTCGCTGTCCCGATCCGGCCTCGCTTTCCCCAACCCTCTCTGTGTCTCCCCGCGCACCGGTCACCTGCCGGGATCCCCGGGTCGCTCTCGGCATCTGGGGTGCCGGCCGCCCTCACGGTTTCAGCAGCTTCTCCGCCCTCCCCAGAGCCAGCGTCCCCGCTCACGGTCGCTCCCGCTTTGTCTTCGGTCTCACCCGCCCCGTCCCCACCCCCACCGGCTGGCGCCCTCCCTGTCTCCGCGCCTGGGGTCCTCCCGGCCGCCGCCTGCACCCTCCCTGCGCACACGCCTCGCCTCGGGAGCTCCTCTCCGCGCCGCTCGGCGTCCCCGTGTCTCCCGGGCTTTCCCGGCTCCGGCGCCCGGCGCCCAGGCTCCGCGACTCCCTCCCCGGAGTCGCAATGGAAACCCGACCGCGCCTGGACTCCCCGCGGGAAGAGGGTCCCCTCCGCACTCCCCACGCCGGCCCTGGGGCTCCCGGGACCCCACCCGCCCAGCTGCAGGGCGACTACCCTGCGCAAAAGGGGGGAAAGGGGGCGACATCAACAGCAAACTTCGGTGCGGGTGGGGTCCTGGGACAGCCCGCAGCCCCCGCGGCCGCCGGAGGCGCCACGCCCCCCCGGACCCCCCAGAGGCGCCGGGAGCCCGCGGCAGCTGAAGCCGAGCCGCAGTGCGGGCTCCCCGGTTCCGCGCGCAGGGCTCCCACGGGGCCGCCACGGGCTCCCGGGGCCGGCCAACCTCCGCCAGGCCCCGGCGCCGAGAAGGGGGGTGTCCGGGGGAGGGCGCCGCCAACTCACCCCGCTTGCTCCGGCCGATCTGGCCCAGCTTGGGCGGCCGCTTGCTCTGCCCGGCGGCGAAGAAGTTGCTGGTGTCCTGCAGGCGGCTCAGCTTCTCGTCGCCGTAGGGCAGCACCTCCGACATGGCTGCGTCCGGGGGCTCTGCGGCGGCGGCGGCGCCTCCTCCGCCCGCGTCCCCGCCCGCGGCGGACAGGGTCAGCGGCGCTGGGGCCGGGGGCGGCCGGCCGGGGACGGCCCGCGGGCTGCGGCGGCGGCGCCGGCGGGAGGCGGGGGGGCGCCGCTCGGGCGGGAGCGCTGCGCTCCGGGTGGGCGCGCGGGGGGCTGCTGCTCGGGCGCAGGGGAGCGGGGCTCACATCGTCGGCGGGCGCTCGCTCGGGCGCAGGGCCGGGGCCGGGAGCGAGGGGTGTGGACACTCAGCGAGCCCCGAGGGCGCGGGGCCGAGCAGGGCGCACTCCGGGAGCCGGCGGCGGGCAGGTCCGGGAGGCAGACTGGGGAGCTGAGCGCGGCGGGCTGGTGAGGGGCGGAGGGGGAGGTGGAGAGAAGGGAGGGAGGAGGGAGGACACGGGGGGGGGG
>PVJC01016350.1:14348-33924 GCA_004026665.1 Murina feae | reverse complement strand
CAGTATTATATGAAATACTGAAAGGTATCCTTTGAGAAGAGGATGAAGAAAAAATACAGATAAAAAATTATGAACAACAAATACATATCTATCAACAAGTGAATCTAAAAATCAAGTGAATAAGAAATCTGATGAACAGAATAAACTGGTGAATAGAATAGAATCAGAGGCATAGAAAGGGAGTGGACTGACAATTTTCAGGGGTAAAGGGTGTTGGGGGTGCGGGAAGAGAAGGGACAATGATCATACACCTATGGATGAGGACAGGGGGGGGGGAAGGGGACAGAGGATCGGGTTGGAACTGGGAGGAGGGGAGCTATGGGGGGAAAAAAGAGGAACAACTGTAACAATCTGAACAATAAATATATTAAAAAATAATAAATAAATAAATAAATAAATAAATAAAAAAGAGGGCTAACTGTGTGGAACAGAGAGGATTTTTAGGGCAGTGGAATTACTCTGTATGTTATTGCAATGGTGGATTCAAGATACTATACATTTGTCAAAACTTATAGAGAACTGTACAACACAAAGAGTGAACTTGAAGAGGAAGCTGGTCTTGCAAGGAATGTCAGGCCATAAAACCAAACAAAGCCCTGCCCTGAGGGAGGGCAGAGGGTTGTTGTGCAGGCACTGAAAACTTGGGACACCTGGGGGGGGGTGGGGCCTTCCTCCAGGACCTCAAAGGGGGAAGGGGGTATATTTGCAATACAATGACCCCCAGAAATTTGTTATAAAAGTAAAGTCCCTGTGTGTCACCTCACTCTGATTTGGAAATTTCTTCCCAGGGTCCTTTGATTAACCAAAGTCTAATAAAGGACTCCTTCCATTTTCTCCATGAGGCGTGCTTGGCCTTTCTTTGCTCTTCTGTAACAAACTCTAATGTAAACTATGGGCTTCATTTCATAATGTATCCATTGGTCTATCAATGATAATAAATGTATTGTACTAATGTAAGGTATTACTATTCAGGTAAATGGGGGGGGGCGGTATAGAAAAGTACAGGAGAGCTCTCTGTACTTTCCACTCCATTTATCCATAAACCTAAAACTGCTCTAAAAATCATCTATCATTTATTTTTTTAAAAACTGCAAATACTCAAGACATAGAGGGCTGAGTATTCTCTTACTTTGGGAGACCATGTTTCTTTACTAAAATGTTAGTGAGAACCAGTGCACCTCTCTTTCTTACTTGTTGGGAAGGACTAGGGGGAATTGAGTAAAGAGCCATTATTCTCCTCTTTCAGACAAAAATAAAAGTAAATTATAGTAATCAGTTCCTTTCAGCATACTCCAAGCTGGAAGATACCGGAGACAAAAGATGCTTCTTTGACTTTTCTCACTGGCAATCGATGGCTTAATGTTCTTGGCAGTTAGAAGCAGCAGACGTGTGAGGAGGCATATGGAAATGAGAGGGCTGCATGCAGTGGAGTCCAGTCCTCCTTCAACATCTGCAGGGTCTGTAGAGTCCAAAGGAAATGCCAGTCCCTTCCCAGTATCTTTGACTATCTCCTACTCCAACATCTCCCAAGGGTGTGTCCCAGGTTACCCGCCTTTGGGGAACACGATGGCTCTCTGGGTGTTGCCCAGGCTGCATTGTGATGCCAAATGGTATTCCCAGTTTGCTTTTCATTTCTACCCAGCTATTAGAGCCGACCTAGCATTCTGTTGAATTTTCTTTAACTTTGTCAGAAATTGAGCAGATGGAGTTGAATTTCTAATTTTCTTCAAAAATGTGCCAAGCACTTGTTCCTTTGTTCTTTATTTCCCACTTGACCAATTCTTTGTGGTGTTGCATTTTTCCTCTTTAAAGGCATCTCACTGATCAGTCCTGTCTCTGTGTTCTAGGCTAAGCTCTCTAGAATTCATTATCCTTCTGTTTTGATACGTTATCTTCCTAGTTTCATGCATCTAGTGTATATAGGTGCACACACAAATATTTCCACTGGAATAACTGGAAATCATGTTAAAACACTAAAATATAATTCACTAGGGGCCCGGTGCACAAAAATTTGTGCACTCGGCCTTGGGAGCGGGGGCTCCCTCAGCCCGGCCTGTGCCTTCTCGCAGTCTGGGACCCCTCGGGGTATGTCCACCTTCTGGCGTGTCTGGCCAGCCTGGGTGAGGGGCTGATGGCTGTTTGCAGGCTGGCCAAGAACCCCAGTGGGAACCCTCACCCCATGGGGTTGTGGCCAGCCTGAGTGAGGGGCTAAAGGCCGTTTTCAGGCTGCCCACAGCTCCCATTTACCCAACGTCCCAGTGAGACTGGCTGGGAACAGGTTTCTGGTGTTTATCTTCTATAATTGAAACTTTGTTGCCTTGAGCTGAGGCCAAGTCAGGCAATGAAGCCTCCTGTTTGCTTCAGCTCCATGGCTTCTATAATTGAAACATTGTTGCCTTGAGCAGAGGCCCAGCTGGCCTAGGCAGGCAGTTTCAACTCCATCGCTGTTGCAATGGAAGCCTCCTGTTTGCTCTAGCTCTGTGGCTACTGGCTTCCATCTTGGCTGGGTTAATTTACATACAGCCACTCTTATTGGACTGGTGGGTGTGGCGTGGCTGGTGGGTGTGACTTGGCTGGTGGGCGTGGCTTATATGTCTTGGAGTGATGCTTAATTTGCATATTATGCTTTTATTAGATTAGCTACTTCTTGTGATTACTTAAGAAAAGTTTCTTACTTAGATTCCACATATGAGTGTGATCATGTGATACTTGTCTTTCTCTGACTGACCTCTTTTACTTAGCCTGATACTCTCAGTAACAAAATAAATGGATGAACAGAGTGGATCCAGAGACTTGAAGCATGGAACAGAGTGTGGAATCTCAGAGGGAAGGTGGGGGAGAATGGGTGGGTGGGAAGTAATCAACCAAAGACCTTGTATGCATATAGCATAACCCCTGAACATAGACAATAGAGTGCTGAAAGCTTGGCAGGTGGGCTGGGGGCAGGCTGGAGGGAGTCAAGGGTGAGGGGGAAGAGGGACATATGTAATACTTTCAACAATTAAGAATTATTAAAAAGAAAAAAAGAGACATATTTGTCTAGTGTTTTACTGAGTACTATGAACCTGTTAATTTGCAAAGTGTTTAGGATACATTGTCTTAATTTAATCTTATGGAATGCTTTGAAGGAGGCTAATAGTCCCATTTTACCGAAAAGGGTAATGTGACTGCAGAACTGCACTTGCCCAAGGCAGCTAATGAGTGGTAGAGCCAGGAAGCAAATTCCAATATAGTATTCTTAGTCTTCTCTTCATGAAAAGAGCATTGACTTTGGTCTTGGTTGGTAGCTCAGTTGGTTAGAGCATTGCCCCATGACCCAAAAGGTAGAGGGTTCAGTTCCAGGACAGGGCACATACCTAAATTTTGGGTTTGATTCCAGGCCAGGGACACCGATTGATATTTCTCTCTCTCCCTCACATTTTCTCTCCCTCTCCCTTCCTCTCTAAAAGTCAATAAACATATTGTTGGCTGAGGATTAAAGAAAATAAATGAATGAGTCAACATCACCTTGGTAATCTGAAGGGTTTAGGTTTGAGTTCTTGTTTTTGGGGAGTGGGGATATACAGGATGGTAACTAAAGTTGCTTAAAACGTTGTTTCTCTATCTGTCCAGTGGGGATGACATTCATGTACTTTTAGTGTTGCCCTGAAGATTAAGAAATAATGAAGGTAAAGTCCTTGCATGAGGGCTGGTATGCACTGATCTGTGGCACATCAATTATTTTTGTATTAAGGCTGTTATTTTTATTGATGATGATACCATCCATCTTGGGGAAGAAAAGTACACTGCACTAAGAGGAGAAGTGTGTGACACTGCCACGAAACCTTGCCCTTTCCTAGGCCCCGGGAGCCCTGTGACTGCCACCAGCTCTTAAGTTGGTGTGGGTGCGGTCCTCTGCCGACCCCTGCAGCCCCATTTCCCAGCCCTGCTGCCCAAAGGTTACTGGGAGGCATGAGTGTTCCGCTACCTCTTCTTAGAGGCCGTGTTTCTGTGGTCAGCAGCTTCATATACAATTTAATGCCAGGCTTTCTTCTTCCATCAGCTCACCTGTCTGAAACCTTCCTACTGCACTGAAGTGATCTATTTTCCATCCTTGGTGCGACTCTTTCTGGATTAAAGGTCAGCCATCCACATCTGCAGCTTCGCTTTCCTTCCGCCGCTGCCTGTGCAAATAACAGAATTACATTTGTTTTGCTGGCTTCCTCCTGCCTCTCTCAGCACAGGGCAGATAGGAAAGGTAGAAAAACCTTCCCTTGGCTGGGTGCTTACTTGCCTTTGCCACCAGTTTTAGGAGTTGAAATTCAGACCCAAAATTAACAAAGCAAAACAAAGAAGTGCACTAATGAACAGCACAGACTTTTCAATCTGTAACAAATAACATATGTGGTATTTAAAGTAGATTTTTATTGAGCTCAGAGAGGAAGGGAGAGGGAGAGAGAGAATCATTGATCAGCTCCCTCCTGCATGCCCCACACTGGGGATTGAAATTGCAACCTACGCCATGTGCCCTGACCTGGAATTGGATTTTGATCTCCTGGTTCATATGTCAATGCTCAACCACTAAGCCACACTAGCTGGTGTTTGGTGTTTTAAATTAAACACATTTTGAAATTTATTTTTCTTGCTCTCCTGTTGGATTGTTTCCCTTTTTGTGTTTTTGTTTTTTATCTGTTTAATCATCCATTTTTCAATCTTGGAAAGTCTGCCTTGTTTCTAGGAAACAGAATCCAAATCAGGCTGTGTAGTGGGAGGGATGGTTGGGGATGCTGGTAGTTCCCTATACGATGGTACTTTATTTATGTCAAGTTAATATAAATGGGATATCTCAGTGTCTGTGGTGTGCTGAATGAAATTTGCGTGGCACTGGACGTGACTTAGCCAAACAGGAGAGGTCCCAGGAGCTGCCAGTGGGAGGGCAGTTTCAAGTATTAAAAACGAAACATGAAGGTGCTATACATGAGCCAGGTAGGAGGACAACTGCTAGTCCTGATGCAACTGGAAAGCTCTCCTTACTAACGCGCTTGCTAGTGGAGGTCCCTCCTCAGCGACCGCTGTGGCTGGAAGCACACAGAGTAGCTGGGTAGAGGAGGCCTAGAGGAGATGAGACAGAAAGGCACTTTGCAAATTGTATTGATGGAAAGCGAAGTCGGCTTAGTGGTATAATTGACTTGTGTTGTTGATTTAAAACCTGAACCTGGATCCCTTGCAAACACAGACAGTGAAGTAGTTTTGTGATTAGAAATCTAAACTGTGATACAATAAAACAGCACCGTGTGCCTGAGGTGGGAGGAGAAAGAGCAGGAGTGCCTGACCATCAGGCATCCAACCAGGCAGATGTCATTCTTAGGGACATTGGGCTAAGGGTTCCATGACTTCTTACGGAGAGGGAGTTAGAAGTTGCTACCATTTTAGTTATGAAAGTCAAGTTTTGCTGTATATTAACTCTGCTTAAGCTAACTGAATATCATGAACTGCAAAGAAAAATGCCCACGTGGAAGCACTCCTGTGCTTTGTGATAGATGGAGGTGGCAGCAGGTGGTCAAGCCTGACCATTGCAGTCAAGGGCCCACTGGGGGCAGTGCCAGATCCATGGAGGTGGTTCATCAGAGTGAGCTTCCATGTCCTCTGCCCCTTTCACAACAGCATTGTGAAGAGCAGGAAACACAGAATCCTTTCTCTGAAAAGGCTTGCAATCTAGAGGAAAGGCAGGATACTTTGAAGTGCTACAAATACAGAGTTATTTTTTTTCTATTTTTTAATTACAGTGCGCAAGTGCATGGCAAAAGTAAGACAAAAATGACAATAAAAGAGCAGACTCTAATTTAAAAACACAGTGCCCTAATCTTCCACTCCCCTCTTCCAGTCTCAGGACCAGCAGACTTTTTGCTGCTTCTGGTGTTCGATCTTCCGTACTCAGGGTCATAGCACTAAAATCTAGGTGGGAGCTGCTTTGTTGATACACACACACTATATATATATATATTACCTATTGTTCCCCATGGCGATAGGATTTAGCTCATCTACCCTTTCCTATCTAAATTCATAATTGCACTCTTGTGTTTATTTTTCTACTAATTACTTTTATAACTAATTATTTAAAAATATATATATATATATATATATATATATATATATATATATATATATTCCCTCCACTGTGGATGGAATCTTCTTTTTTCTTTCATTCTTTCCTACTAGCCTCCTTCACCCCTTGCCCACCTTCACTGTCAAAGCCTGAACTTTTACAGCTTAAAGGCTGATAGGTGTGTGTTTTTTAAATATATTTTATTGATTTTTTACAGAGAGGAAGGGAGAGAGATAGAGAGCTAGAAACATTGATGAGAGAGAAACATCGATCAGCTGCCTCCTGCACACCTCGTACTGGGGATGTGCCTGCAACCAAGGTGCATGCCCTTGACCGGAATCGAACCTGGGCCCTTTCAATCTGCAGGCCCACGCTCTATCCACTGAGCCAAACCGGTTAGGGCAAGGCTGATAGATTTTACTTTTTGTTCTGAAAAAAAGATTTAAGTCTCCCATGCTTTCTATGCAAATTATTTAAATAGCAATCTAAAGTTCTTGAGAATGAAGTGCACTATGCATACTCCAGGTTATTCTAGTTACTTTACCAGGTCAGAGATCTGAGACATCAGTAAAGATAAACTAGAAAGAGAACAGTTCACGGAGGCCTTAGGACATGAGTTGAGCCTTGAAAAGTGTGGAAGACTCAGATGGGCATAGAGGGGTCGAAGGTGGGGTCGAAGGTGTGGAGGGGACAAGGAAATAGGATATGCGGAATGAGTCTGGTGTAGTCAGGTGATAGACAAGTGACAAGGCTCTATGGAGAAAATTATTTCTTGGAGCAAAATGGTGGATAAAGTTGGAAAGGCACTTTAGAGCCAGATGGTTGGCTGTGAGCCGCAGGCTGTCTGCTTCCCAAAGTTGTAGCCTACATTTTTCCTGCCTCCACTTCCTGCTCTCTCTCTCTCTCTCTTTCTCTCTCTCCCCCCACAAACTTTTCCAATCTGGTGTAAGCCCACACAACTCTATTAAAATTGCTCACAGAGACCACCAGAAACTTATCTAATAGTTTTATCCTAACCCACATGCTCCTGTATGTTTTTGGCCATCATCTGCTTCTTGGTGCTTCTCATCCCCCTTAACCTGTGGCATTGAATTTTTCAAGTTCTTCCCCAGTCCCTCTAATGTTACTCTGTTGTCTCTTTTGGTGGGTTTTCTTTGTGGGTCTGGTGAGTTTCTGCACCTTTCTCGTCTCTCTCCATTAGCCATTCTGTTCACTTCTGTCTACCCTGTGCTCTGACTCCTGAGTCCCTAGCTTTGACTTCCTGCCTTATTCCAGATCCGCTTCACATATCAGTCTGAAGGATCAATCAAAACTTTCCGTTAGCATGTGCAAAACATACCATATCCCCATCTACACCAGCTCCTCTTCCTGCCTTATATTCCCAGTTCTGTCATTATTCTTTTTTAAAAAATGTATTTTATTGATTTTTTACAGAGGGGAAGGGAGAAGCATAGAGAATTAGAAACATTAATGAGAGAGAAACATCGATCAGCTGCCTCCTGCACATTCCCCAATGAGGATGTGCCCACAACCAAGGTACATGCCCTTGACCAGAATCGAACCTGGGACCCTTCAGTCCACAGGCTCTATCCACTTAGCCAAACCGGTTAGGGCTTGTCATTATTCTTTAAGTCAGCTGGATTTAGACCCTCAGGAGAGCTCTTGATTTCAACCCCGACCTGCCTTCATACCCCATCAGTCACTGATTCTATCAGTTTTCTATCTACGTCATTTCCTAGCATTTTACTCTATCTTTACTTTCCTAGTGTTCCAACCCCATTGGACCCCCTTTTTGTTTTATCTGTATTTGGGAAAATTTCTCTTAAACATCTTCTAATCTCTCCCCATTTAAATCAGTCCTTCAGAACAGTACCAGACTAGGATGGTGGGATGGAGGGTCATTTTATCCTTGCTCAGAACTTCCAGTGGTTCCCCGTCATTGGCAGAATACAGACCCAGTGCTTTCATATGGCTTGGCCATTCATGGTCACCTCAGCAGCGTTTCCAGTGCTGTCTTCCACTATTTCCTCTCCTGCAACTTGCAAGTGGCAAATATTAGGTTCCTCAGTTTTTCCCCAGCCTGACTTTCTTCATTCCTCTGCCTGATTCCTGATTTGAACTTTTGACATCTTTCACACAAAACTCAGTTCAATGGCTACCCATGTCAACAAAGCATTTCCTGTCAATGACCACTTTCCTCCCTGCCACCTCACTTTCCCTCCACTGGGGTAACATGATTGTTTCTCTTTCCTCCATAGTATAGACAGCATTTTGCCTTACACTACTGAAATCAGGGATAAGGCAGTGGCTTGGTTTTATATCATCTCCCCCATTCTCTCACTGCTGGAAGAAGTTTGTTACTTCACATAGTTAGAGAGAGAGTATTTTAGTTACAAAGACATGCCTTTTAAGGTCAGAGTATTTGGTCAAAGCATGGCTGCTATTAACCACTTTATCTTAAGCAAGTCTCTAGCCCTCTTGAGCCTCTGTAAAATGGGGATAATACTTGTATCTCAGCTTCTCTGAGAACCAATGAGTCAGTATCTGTGGGAAAAGGTTCTATGTCTTTCTTTCTTTTCAAAGAGTTAATAGTTATATGCTTCTGAAACACTTTCCACCAGCCTGTGTACTGTAAGATGGGTGTTATTAATCCTGTTTTACAGAAAGAAAGACTATGAGAAAGGGAAGAACTAATATATATATATATATATATATATATATATATATATATATATATATATATAGAGAGAGAGAGAGAGAGAGAGAGAGAGAGAGAGATAGGGATATAGATATAGATATAAATATAGAGATATATAGACATATCACAATAGATATCCTCTCTCTTGAAAGAATTTATACCACTGAAGAAGGAGACCTGTTGGCCCTGAAACTTTTTGCCAAGCACACTAAAGTACTTAGAACCACCAAGTCAGACCCAGAAATCCCCATTGCTTCAGTTTCCCTATCAAACCAAGCAGCGAGATATTTCTTTTTAGGTACTCTATTAAAGGGTCTACCAGGGGTCCTCAAACTTTTTAAACAGGGGGCCAGTTCACTGTCCCTCAGACCATTGGAGGGCCGGACTATAGTTTAAAAAAAAAACTATGAAAAATTCCTATGCACACAGCACATATCTTATTTTGAAGTAAAAAAACAAGGCGGCAAAAACACCTGGCGGGCTGGATAAATGTCCTCAGCGGCCGCATGTGGCCCGCGGGCTGTAGTTTGAGGACCCCTGGAAAGATCCCCTGCCCACCAGAGGGCGCTCTATACAGACAATGAATCGTAGAATGGAAAGACAAGGGAATAATAGACTTGGGAGACTTAGGTGTGAGTTTCTCCTTCAGTTTTTACTTTAGCTGATTTACCTATCATTTTAGAACATGAAAATAGATAATACCTGTTTTGCATAGTCATTAAGGTGAAATGAGATCATGTAAGTGAGATCAAACAGCTCCAATACCAGAACAGTGTTCCTACCGGAAGTTTCCTTTTTCTTTTTCCATCTTCTTACCATTTTTCCTCAACACTGAGTTTACTTTCTTGGCCTAGGTCAAGAGAGGTGTCCTACAAGGTGACTGATGATCGGGGCAGAATCATATCCATTGACCTGTCTCAGGGTCTCCCAGATCCCCAGGGATTGTCACTCTAAATATAGCTTTTGGATGAACAAGGAAATGCAACCAGTCAGCAGCTCCTAGTAGCTTCACAAAAGTGGTTACTGGCAGGGAGCCTACAGTTAGAGAGCATGGAGACAAGAATAGTACTCAAGGCTAGTTCAGGGCTCTTTCTGCCAGTTTCTGCTGCCGCTGCACATGTGGGCACAGTTGGGGATTAACTCTTCTCTTCTTTCTACAATGGAGCCACAGTATATTCAATATGAGCTGAAATTCAGTTCCTTCTAGAACAATTATTTGTCTACACTTAATAAAGTGGCACAGTAAATCCATCATATGCACAACGTCTTTGTTGACCATTCCTGAACTAGAAATATCTATCACAGGCTTTTCAGGTTGATCACCCGGCTGACCTTGTGTATTCAGTCCAATAGGTTTTTGTATGAATCACCACCAAATGGAGACTTAGGCCTCTTGAAAAAGCACAGACTCTATTTTAGCAGACGCTTGCTCAGTGATTCTTCAAGTTACCTTTTAGGCGTGATTATTCCCTTGCCATGCTTTCCCCAGCCACTTCGTTTTATTGCAGCTGATTGCACAGACCTAGGCTATCAGATTTATTTGATCTGTTTCAATGCCTGATTCATTAGTCTGCCCTTGACATAAAAGGGGAAGTATCTGATCCCTCCCCCTGGTGGCTAATGGCAGTTGGTATAAGTCATTGGCTTTCTGTAGCCTTGTCTAGTCTGGGTGTCTCAGAATAATACTTGCTTTTGGAAGACCAACAAGAATAGAACCAGAGTATTAGGAAAGTTAAATTCCTCCATGAGTCTTATAGAGAAATGCGAAGCAGAAGCGCACACACAGAGAAGATCCCTGAATGTTCCTTCATGGAGCAAAGTAGAAGTTTGGTCCAGATTTTAGCTGGTTCCTTTTTAAGAAGGATAACAGGCAACTCCCATGTGACAGAAATGAGGACAAGAACAGTGATTCTCTGAGGACTGTGGTGCTAAGATTTGGTGGCATCCACACTTGGAAATGCTAAATAGCATTAATTTTCTGAGTACTTTATTTCAGTTTACTTTGTTCATTAGATTCCGCATATGAGTGAGAACAGCATTAGTAATTAAAAACTTGAACCATTTAATGAACAGTGACTGTGTTCCAGGCATGGTGTGAAATGCTTTATGTGCATCATTCCAGACTGACCCTCAAAAACACCATGTGAGGTAGGTGTTGTCTCTGTTATACAGGAGAGAACATGGCAGCTTAGAGAGACAGTTACCTGACCAAGGTCATCCAGCAATACATTCAGGGCTTCATGAAAGCCCTTGCATAAGCCATTTTTATCAGGTGAAAATATAAGAAAGCATGTCTTACTGAATTGTAACTTCTGAGAAGTAAAATCAGTCAGTGGTGGTGATTCAATGCACACTACTCAAAAAAGTGCCCTAGTCCCTGACCAAGCTCAGTTCTGGATTTACCTCAAGAAAGGCTTATTTTATCCCTTAACAGCTAGTCTGCTGGCAACCCCCTCCATCTCCCGCTATATATGCCACCTCACCTTGTTCTTTAGCCTCGCCACACTGCATTGTGATTGCTTGACAGTCCCTCTGGACTGTGAGCAGTCATAGGAGGGGTGGGAACTGGGTCTCCTGTTCATCTGTCTGTCCCAACATTGGGTTCAAGGCCTGTACTGTGGTAGCTGCTCAGCAAATGTTTGGTAGATGAAAGCAAATTACTTAGAGAGCCAGCCAGCTAAGTATTTTGATGAATGGATTCCAGATTTTTTAAGTACCCATGGGGCCAACAGGAATTTAGCGAAGAATATTAAGAAATAGAAATTTAACCTTGATTTTTATGGAATGATATGGATGTGCAGATGCCCATAAGGAAAAGATCATTGAGTTTTTCAGGACTTTTTCGAAATATATGAACAACAAGTTTATACTGTGACACTCATTATCTGTTACTTTATCTCAGGGATTGTTGGTATACAGCACCCATTAGTAAGCACTGCATGCTAGACATGTGCGGAAATACTAAGAAGTATAAGGGATTGTGCTAGAATGTTGTCTTAGTCCATTTGGGCTACTATAACCAAATACCATAGATCAGATGGCTTATAAACAACAAAAAGTTATTGCTCACAATTCTAGAGGCTGGAAGTTCAAGATCAGACTGCCAGCATGGTTGGTTTCTGGTGAGAGCCCACTTCTGGGTTGCAGACTGCCAACCTCTCCTTATATCCTCACATGGCAGCAGAGGCAAGTGATCTCTCTGAGGCCTCTTTATGAGGGCACTAATTCCATTTATGAGGGCTCCACCCTTATAACCTACTCACCCCCCCCCCCACCAAAGGCCCACATCCTAATACCATCACTTTGGGAATTAGTAATCCAACCTATGAACTATGGGATAGAGACATTGAGATGATAGCAGTTGTATTTTTCAAAGCAAGGTCTCAAAGTGACTGAAATCATTCATGTCATTCAGAAAGGGATCTGAACAACAACAACAACAACAAAGTCCTTCTATGGGTTCATATAACAGTTCTGGGATTGAGATTCTAAATCTCAACATAAACCTTGCCTGATCCTAAAGAGGGACTCATGTGAAGGTTTCAGTTCAATGATTTGTCATTTGAGTGTCTGCATCCTGTCTGACACCTTGTTTTAGAAATAGACAAGGAAGTCTCAGAAAATGGAATATCAAGAAACTATTATAGTAATGGAGTGTGTGGAAACAGAAGTAGACACTGTTCCACCACTTGGCACAGGAACTTGACATACATCTGTTTTCAAAGGATTGAGCTTAGAATGTTTCATTATCATGAAGGGGCTCAGGGTTTGAAGTGTTTTGTTAGGGTAAAGTGTTTAGGACTAAGATCAATTCACAGGCTAAGAAGCTATAGGAAGGACTTCTCGTTTCTCATGATGGTCCTGAAGTAGAGTCTACCCCAGTCCGCGCATGGGCATGCAACATGTAAAATAAAGAACCTTCAGTGTTATCCCTGTTGCTGGCAGAGTCATTTTCTGTCTTTTTCTTCTCTTTCCACATATGGATTGATGAGAGAAGACAACTCTGGCTTGTGGAGGAGTCTGCTCAACTCATGCACTTCTACTTTCTGGTTACATAGCTGGGGCTGAAGAGAGCTTAAGGGATTTCTGTGCAAGTCTCCACTATTCCATGCATTTATACTCTTGACCCAACTCGATTCTGAGTTCAATATGGTGGCCATTTATCTTGGGTTGCTTATATATTTTTCCCACAGCACCTACTATAACATTCTGAGTAAAGAGAGGTGCTAAGTAAATATGGGGATGAAATAACCAAGATATTTGGAAACACATTTTTGAGTGGATTCACAATGTCAATATAACCTTTGTTTTGTAGTGTGAAAAAGACAGAAATTTAGCTATTGCTTCTCCTGCTCCTCTGGTTTAAAGTAGTTTATTTTGCCCTGCCCTGACATCCATTCCCTTCACTTTCTATACTTTCCTTTTCCCTCCCCTTCCTTTCCCTTGACTTTCCTTGTCTTCCCTTTTCTTATGCTACACTTCCCTTGCCTTTTTAAGGAACCACATTTGAAGTGATCCCGCAAGACTTAGGTGTTAGTAGAGCAAGCTACAGTAAAAAGGACACAGGTTCCATGTGGTTTGCCTCTCAACCTTTGAGTCTGTTTCATTTGTAAAATAAGGACATGATAGCTATCTTGTAGAGTTGGATACAAAGATTAGAGATTTGAAAAGTGCTTGCAATTATTGGTAATTGTCATCAAAGGAACTCAGTGCATGGTATCTTATGTTGCTGGGGGAGAAAATGAAATGAAAATTTACAATGCATTTTTGTTACTAAACTGAGTACTGTGCTAGTCATTCTACCAAACTCTTAGCTACTAGAGTACCACAAAGGCTCCAGATCCTATCCAAGGATGTCTGCCATACAGCTTTGCAGCGAAGAGAAACAGACGTCTACAGCGCGTGCTATGCTTTCTGCTATGCAAGTAACTCAGACTATAGTCGTCTATTTTCCAACATCACACATTAAGCGTTGTTGTTGTTGTTTTTTTAATTTGTGTGTGATAAACCTATGTCTTCATGCTTTTAAAAGAGTGTTTGGACAGCACAATATTTAATCCCCAATATTGAGTACATGTGGGCAGATCTAGTGACTGTGAAATATTAGCTGGATCCTTAACCTGCAGTTAGTAACAAACAGTTGATGGAGAACAAAAGCCTCACCTATTTGACACCCTTTGCCTTTGAAGGGTAAATATGTCAATGAAAGTGCTGAGCATGATAACTGAGAAGAAGAAAAACAAATCTCTCAAGTCTCATTTTCTTGATTACCAGTTTTCAGATTGATGTGACTTTGACACGAGATATTTCTACTTGGTGCGCATCTCAAAATATCTTGTCTTAATATAGACTTTCATTCAAATTTCTTAAAACTGCATTCATCAGAAGGAAATGTGTTGTAAGAGAAGGATATGGAATTCAACGATAGGCAGACCTACATTTGAAACATGGCTTTACCATTACTACCAATGTGATCTTATGTATAATAAAAAATAAACACTTGGTTTTTGTTCACTGTTTCTGACCCAGAACTCCAAAATCCCCTGAAATGTACTGTATTTTCTATGCTAATGCGATGACTCATTAGAGGGAGGGAAAGGCCCTAAATAGCCCTGTGATTAAAACTTACATCCCCACCTCTTGACTTTCTGCAAGGGGAGAGGGACTGGAGATGGAGTTCAGTTATCAATGGCCAGTGATTTAATCAATTATGCCCACATAATAAGGCCTCCATAAAGGCACCTTACAGAGTAAGATGGGTCCAGGGACCCTCTGGGTAGTGAGCACCCTGATGTACTAAGAAGGTGGTGTGTCTACAGAGGGCATGGAAGCTCTCCCCTCCCCCAGTACCTTGTCCTGGGTACCTCTTCCATCTGGCTGTCTCTGAATGGTGTCCTTTAAGTAGAAGTATTTTCCTGAGTTCTCTGAATCATTTAGGGAGTTATCAAACTTCATAAGGAGGTCATAAGGATCCCTGATTTATAATTGGCCTGGGCAGAAGTGTGAGTTACCTGGATACCCCAGTTGCAGCTGGTGTTTCAAGTGAGGGCAGTCTTGTGGTCCTGAGTCCTTAACCTGTGGTGTCTGCACTAAATCTGAGCTGTTGGGCACCCAGTTGATGTTGGAGAATTGAAGGATTGGTGTTAAGCAACACAGATCTTAAGGAAGTTCTTCTTCACTACAGTAAACTTTGTTTTTTAACCTGTGAAAAAGGAAGGGGACATTCTAAAACTTGAAAGGATGGTTAGGAGAAATTAAGGGAATGGTGTATAGGAATCTCCTAGCACAGTGTTTGCTATTTAGTAACTGTATGTAAATGTGAACTTTCCACTCTCATTTTTCCATCTGAATTTTGAAGGATTGCCAGACATCTGTACTGTACTTTTGGAATGTGGTGGAGAATGTGGCAAATAAATGAATGATGATGCCTCTAGATTACCAGAGAAGGTAAGGAAAGGAAAATCCCAGGAAACGGAGAAATGGAGTATCTTTTGAAGTAGAATAGTAGATCATTGAACAACAGATGCACCCAAATATTAACAGCTTGATAATCTGACGGCAAAGCTCTCAAAACATATTATATTGTTGAATTCTTTTTTTTCCTTTTTCTAATGACTTGGATGCAATTTTGGAAGACTTGCCTAGCAGATACATCAAGAGAGAGAACTTGTGTGTTTGATCAGTGAGGATCCCAAGTTATTCTTGGTAGGCCCAGAGCTATGGACCAAAACCAAAAAAGGTGAAATGTCCCAACAAAATGTTAATGCCTAGTGTTGACACCAAGAGCCTGTTCACAGTTTTCTCTCATTGAAGGGGCCATAACGTGAGAGATGTTCACTAGGACAGAATGCCCTGAGCGGGGCAACTAAGAAGGGGTGGGGAGAGGGTGTGGAACCTGTGCCAACTAGGGAAGACTCCAAGGACGTGAACCATTTCACTGAGAGAACAGGTGTTTTAACTTTATTGATGTATTTAATGGGCTGTCATGTGCCAATTCTGGTCACTCTAGAAAACAGTATTAGGACCAATGGGTTTATAATATTGGGAGGTAAAATCCAGCTCCACAGGGGAAAGACTTTTCTGATAAGTAGAGGGATTGAAAAGTCCAGTGAGCCACCTCACAGCATAGAGAGCTCCTTGTCCTGAACACTTCAAGCAGAGGCAGCGTGATCCAATGAACAGGAGGCTTCACAAAATCTCCTCCAACTCTCACTCTCTAAATCCTCTAAGTTAATTTTAAAATGTCAAACCACATCAAAGCCCAAGAAAGGCATTCCTGATTCAGCTAACTTGGACAAATCCAATCTATTTACATTTCTTTACTATATTAGATTCCCTTTCAAAGAGAGGCCATCCTGACACATCTTAGGGTGGAGTGCCCACTCAAGATGTGCATCTTGGGTCAATGAAAGAAAAATACTATATGATCTCACTAATTTATGGATAATAAAGACCATTATAAATTGATGAACATAAACAGATACAGAGGCAGAACAGCATTGAACAGACTGTCAAACTATAGCTGGAAGGCTGGGGATGGTTGGGGGGAGTTAAGAGATCAACTGAAGGACTTGTATGCATGCATATAAGCATAATCAATGGACACAAGACACTGGGGGGTAGGACAGGAGGGGGCAAGGTCAAGGGGGAAAAATGGAGACTTATTTAACACTCTTTGTAATACTTTAAGCAATAAAAAAAATTTTTTTTAAAAGATATGCATCTTGGGGTGGAGTGGGCATTCTACCCCAAGATGTGTATCTTCAGGTTTCTTCAACAACGTCTGTTTTTTGTTTTTAATTGCTGAGAGTATTACATATATCCCCCATTTCCCCTCTTTACCCCCCTTCACCTAGCGCTCATCCCACCCCAGGCCGTCACCACACTATTGTCAGTGTCCATGGGCTATGCTTATCTATGTATATAAAAGCCTAAGTTACTGTTACAGCAGAACAGCCAGTTGCTATGATGCACACTGAGCAGGCAGGCAGGCAAGCGGTTAGGAGCAAGCAGGCAGGCAGGCGAGCAGTTAGGGGCAAGCAGTTCCAGATTGCAAGAGGGATGTCCAACTGCCGGATGTCCAACTGCAGAGATTAGGCCTAAAGTGGCAGTTGGACATCCCCCAAGGGGTCCCAGATTGCAAGAGGGTGCAGGCTGGGCTGAGGGCCACCCCCCCATGCATGAATTTCATGCACTGGACTTCTAGTATGCATATAAGTTCTCTGGTTAATCTCTTCCTGCCCATCCCCTTCCCTCTGAGATCTCTTAGTCTGTTCCATGCTTCCATGTCTCTGGACCTATTTTGTTCATGAGTTTATTTTGTTCATTAGATTCTACATGTGAGTGAGATTGTGTGATATTTGTTTCAAAAAGTCAGAGATTTTTATTTATTTATTTTTTTTACAGATGATTAGTATTTACCACAACTTTTTTAACCCACTCATCTATTGATGGGCACTTGGGCTGTTTTCAAATCTTAACTATTATAAATAATGCTGCTATAAATATAGGGGTGCATTTATTCTTTCTGCTTGGTGTTTTGAGATTCTTAGGATATATTCCCAGAAGTGGGATCACTAGGTCAAATGCCATTTCCATTTTTAATTTTTCAGTCTTAAGGTCTAAAAGAAATCAGACAGCAGCCCAAGAAGAAAAGGCAAATTCTGTTGCTTTCCACCCACTTTCCTGGGGGCTAGCACTGTGTGGTGGATGCACCAGGGTGATTGGAGGACAGCTGTGTCAGGAAGTGCGGCCTGGGATAACCCAGCATCTGGGCTCTGCTTTCATCATGTACTTCTCTGAGGACTGTGGTGCTAAGATTTGGTGGCATCCACACTTGGTGACTGAGCTGTTGAGAGGGAAGAGGTGTGGATAGTGTTTACATTGATTTGATGGAAATGTTAAATAGCATTAATTTTCTGAGTACTTTATTTAGCTTTATTTATTTAAAAGGTAAATTACCACTGTAAACTGTGAATAAGGTGTTTAGAGATTTCTATTTAAATATCATGTGAATGCTCTTGTAAGATAGGTTTTTGAAGTGACAATTTATTCCGGAATACCTTTATGATCATGTGTTAATATTTTCAGAGGTGATAATACATATATTCTTTCCAAAAAATTATATAGAATCTATGTATTATATATAATTTTGTTGGGATTTTGTGTGAGCAACATTTTCTTTCTACTTTTTTTTTACTTATTCTAATTTTATTGTAATGAAGTATTATTTATACTCTCTAAAAAGAATAAGTGTAAGGAATTATGTACCAAATCATGACAAATGAATTGACATAGAAACAACAGAACCATTTTAATGTGCCTATATAAATAGATCTGTATAATTATCATTAAGCTTCATAAACAGATACTGCTAAAAAGAACAGTTTAATTTATCAAGTTGAAGTTGAATTTTATGGAAATATACAACACAGGAAGTTCGATCATATTCCAAAGAGAATGAGATAATGGTGACATAAAGCCTTTATATTTAGTATGCTTATGTATTAGGTATCTGTGCATTAATTCCTATCTATTAAGAGGACTATGTTACATATCCAAAGCTTTGGCATCGGTAACCTAAAAGTGCTGATGCCTCACTTCTGGGACCTTAAAAAGGGAAAGACTGAAAACTCACTTATCCTTTTTATGTGCTAGATTCCAGCATCTTCTATGGTGTGATTCTTTCCCCTGAATGAGGATACGTGACTCTTTTGCTGATTTGAGAATCCATAAAACCTCTAGAAGAAGATCATGTGATCATATACTTTCAAGTTTGAAGTTCAACCTTTTAATTTGGAAAGATGAGTAAGAAATAGAGACTCAGTGATGAGTGTTTTATGTAATTATTTTTTCAACAGTCACTCTAGGACCTGGTTAGATGATGAGTCCTGCATTACAGGGTTTAGGACTGGGGAGTCCAGAGCAGGGAAAGCAGGCAAGCCTGGTTGTGGGAAGCAAAGGAGAAAAAGTGCACCATATTCATATGAAAGCACTTTGACAGCAGTTGTAGAACAAGGGAGTCATTGGTGGTCATCACTGGCGTAGGTTTATCAGAAGGGAGCAGAAACCAGCCCATGGAGGAGTGGAGAGGTGAGGGAGGGCCAACACCGAATACAGGCAGCCTCCTTCAAAGGAGAATAGAGGTGCTGGATCAGATCGCAAGTCTCCTGACCCTCAGATGATTACTAAGGCATGGGGATGTTTCAATGAAAGCCAAATTCCAGGTTTTAAAACCAATGAGAATATTTCAGCTAATGCAGGGATAGCTTGTTAGCAAGTGGGGAAAAAAAATGATTTCAATAACAATGATAGTAAAAAAGAAAAGCTAGAGAGTTCTAGGAGGCTGGATAACAAAGCACAAATATGTTACAGTTTTTGGTGAAAGGAACTCAAAATACTTTCCTTTCTAGTTTCAACTCCTTTGAATCTGCCTCTTCTCTTTCGGCTTAGCTTTGTCTGTGCTGTCGCAGTTAGATTTGACCTGCCAGGGAAGATCTTCGCTTCTCTTTTCTGCCAGCTGCATCAGTTTCTTGCTGGGCAAGGCTTTTTTTGCTTCACCTTTTTTTAGTGGTTGACCAAAGAGATAAGTGTGAGGGTTTGAAGGAGGGAATCACAGATTCAGAAAACAGAACATTTCTGAGAGTCCATTGAACGGAGTGGCAGGTCTAAGAATCTGTCTTGGACCTTCCCTATCTTAGCTTTTATAATTTCAACAACCAGACTGAGTTGTGTGTGTGTGTTTGGGGGGGGGGGGGGGGGGGGGGGGGGGGGGGGGGGGGGGGGGGGGGGGG
>PVJC01016350.1:0-14248 GCA_004026665.1 Murina feae | reverse complement strand
AGAGACTTAGGGATAATCACAATTGAAACCATCCATTTTACAGATCAGTAAGTTGAGGCCCAAGAGAATACAGCAGTTTGCTCAAGGCAATGTAGTTATGCTCTTTTCCATTCAGTCTCTTCTTTACAGCATCCCCATCCCAAAGGAAACGCAAATCCCCTAAGGTCCATCCCACTTAAATGGTAATATTTTATTTTTTAATTGTTGACTCTATTACAAATGTCTCCCATCACCCCCCCCCCCCACTTTGCTTCCCTCCACCTGCCCACAGCTCCCCAGGTCTTAAAACACATTCTTGTCTGTGTCCATGGGATGGATATATATATATATACACAGTAGGAGCCCGGTGCACAATATATTGTGCACTGGCGGGGGAGGGGGGGGTCCTTCAGCCCGGCCTGTGCCCTCTCACAGTCTGGGACTCCTCAGGGGATGTCCACTTGCTGGTATGCCTGGCCAGCCTGGGTGAGGGGCTGATGGCGGTTTGTAAGCCAAACCCGCCCCGTCCACCCCTCCACCCCACACCTGATCCACCGCCTGTGCCGCAACTGCCTCCGTGGCTGCCAACCTCCATCTTGGCTGAGTTAATTTGCATACAGCTCCTCTGATTGGCTGGTGGGCGTGGCTTGGCTGGTGAGCGTGGCTTAGACATCCCAGAGAGATGGTTAATTTCAATATTACTCTTTTATTAGAGTAGATATATATTCATTCTTTGGTTGATCTTTTTCATACTTACTAAAACCCTTAAAATATTTGTAGACTAATTTTTCTGAGACATCGAAGTACCTCATAGTTCTTATCTCTCATTTCACATTGCTTTTATTAAGTAAAGGACACAGGTTCCTGAGGACAGTTAACACTCAGACGGTATAATATGACTTGTTCAAGATAAAAAGGAATTGAGAACAAGAGCTGGAAGTGACTTAGAAACCAAATCTATATTTAACAGAAGAGTGGCTTTCCAGAGCATACCCAGCAAGGATGAGGCTTAGAGGCTGGAAATGACTATTATTAATCACAGTCTATGTAGGTTTTCAAAAGCAATAACCAATTTGACTCTGTGGAATCTTAAGCCAGTTTATTTCCTTACCCTAATCCTCCTGCTCCAGGTCAAGATGTAATGCCATACATGGTTTTGCTCTGACTTAATATATCTATTTGCCATCTTCTATTACATAAACACACAAACAGATAAACAAAAGGCTGAGCTCTAATCCCCATCCCTTTTGCTATGATATAAATCCTTTTTTCTGTTCTGTCTTAAATGGAACAGGAAACAGGGTCTCCATAAATCAACGAGTCATCCCCTGGGCTTGGCCTTGAGGGAGTGCAGTTTCCTTCTCAGAGACAAAGCTTCAGTTCGTTTCTACTCCCCTTGACTGTTCCTTGATGGACTATATGTCTTAAATCTTTTTACTCTTTTCTCCAATATCTTAACACTTGACCCTAAAAGCCAACATTTTGTTGTCTTTGTTTTATGTTTCCTCTTAACAACTCCCCCTTGGTCTGCATGGAGACTATTCTAGGATTGAAACCACTGGCAGCTGGGATGAGAGCATCATTTGTGGGACTGGAAGAATTCCTAATCTTCAGATAGAAAGTAATAGGATTAATAGGGGAAACTTTCTATGGGATGAAATATTAACAAAAAATAACAATAACAATTCCACAAAACTCATGCAATGATTTGAGAATTATAAAACTGCAGTAACGTGAGTGAACATTCTGCTTGAAGAGGTTATTGACCAGAAGATGTGAGTGGCAGGCAATATATAATTTATTTCAGAGAGGAAGGGAGAGAGGGAAAGAGATAGAAACATCAGTGATGAGAGAGAATCATCCATCGGCTGCCTCCTGCACACCCCCTCCCCCCGGGGATTGAGCCCCAAATCTGGGCATGGGCCCTGACTAGGACTCAAACTGTGATATCCTGGTTCATAGGTTGAAGCTCAACCACCACACCACACCAGCTTAGCAACAATTCTTTATTTTTAACTTAAGTTGCGATTTTCTCCAGCATACCAATCATAGTAGTAATATTCTGCTGGTGTTTTCCATTGAGAAAGTAGTTTTGGTTTTCTCTAACTCATTTTTATATTAAAAGGTCATTTCTTACCACTAGAGGAGAAATATTTAAATGGCACTTTCTTATTTATTTTCAGTAGTCTATCTATAATCTTTCCAAATTATTCATGGAAAGTAAAACATTAACCTCATGAGGTGGGGAGTTTTTCCTTTCCTTTTTAAGAGTTTTTAAGAAGCAGTGGCTCCCAATTCTATAGTATGACTTTGGGTGGATAATTACTATCGAATACTGCAGACCTTTTTTTTTCCTTCTTTTTTTCCTGTAGGGTGATTGATTTTAACCTTTCTCCTCTGCCAAACCTTTGTTCTGTGCATGACATTTCAACCCCCACCACTTCCTGTGTTCTATTTTGCTAAAGAAAATTGCATTTTCTATTTCTGGATAAAGCATGGTTGTTTGTGTCAGTCAATTTAACACAATACACCCGTTCTTATTTGTGCAGAGGAAGCACTAATGCGATTCCAAGCAGGAGATGGGTTCTGAGCCCATGGCCAGGCCTCGCATTGGGCTCAGAAGACAGAAGCCACAATAATCCATTACCAACAAGGCTACTTAATAGTGAAGTAGCACCTTTTTGTCTCAGAGACCTTCAGGTAGGCTGAAGTCCTATTTCCCGCTCTACACACACTCACCCTGCAAATGATACATGGGCGTGAAAGAAAGCGGTTGTGGGGCGCCATGAAAAGGGGAGGCGTTTTGGAGCTTCTAACCCAACTTTTAATCCCTGCTCTGCTGTTTGCCAGCCCTGAACCACTAACCATATTTTATATTCTTTCTGAGCCTCTGATTCCTCATCACATATGGTTTCTAACCTGTAGAGCCCATGGGAGAATGAAATAAGAAAATGAGCACTAACCTCTTAGCCAGTGAGTCTTCCATGGGAAACACTCAGTGAGTATTATAATGAAACTAGAGTCCTGGTGCATGAAATTTGTACATGGAGTGGGAGGAATACCCTCGGCCCAGCCTGCACCTACTCCAATTGGGATTTCCTCAGGGGGTGTCCGGTGGTTGGACACCCCTTTCACAATCTGGGGCCTCTGGCTCCTAACCACTCACCTGCTTGCCTGCCTGATTGCCCTTACCCCATCTGCCTGTCTACCTGATTGCCCCTAACCTCTCTGCCTGCCTGATCACCTATAACTACCTCTGCCTGCTTGGTCTTCCCTAATTGCCTCTGCCTGCCTGCCTGCCTGATCACCCCTAACTGCCCTCCCTTGCTGGCCTGATCTCACCCCCAACTGCCTTTGCTTACCTGATCACCCCCAATTGCCCTGCCAGCCAATTTGGTTCTGATTGGTGAGTTTCTATGTCAGTCAGTCAGCATCAAAAGTTCCACTTGTTAGGCAGCCATTGGCTCCTCACAGTTGACCCAGAGTTTGTTCTGATTGGTCAGTTTCTATGCCAGTTAGCATCAAAAGCTCCACCTCCTAGGCAGCCATTGGCTCCTTACAGTCATCCAGATTTGATTGTGATTGGTCAGTTTCTATGCCACTCAGTGTCTCTGGGCCTATCAATGGGGCCTGATTAGAAAGGTAGGGCTGATCAGCAGGGGGTGGAGACCTGGAGAGAAATGGAGGCATGGCTGTTAGCCATGGGGGGGGGGGGAGAAAGAGAGACAAGTTCTGATCAACAGTTGCCACAGAGGCTAGAGATCAAAACCTACCTCTCTCTCTGCAGGCCTCTCTCTGGGCCTGATCTGCAGCCCCATACACAGTCAGTTTCTGTTTGGTTGAGCCTTCATTCGTATTGGTTGTTATGTCCCTGGTTCTTTATTATATAGATAGCGCCTGTAGATGAGAACATACTGCATTTTGCTGAAGTAAGCAGTTCTTATGAGATGTCTTTTGGTAAAAAACATGGTTGTGGACCTCCTCTTTTTTTTGTTCTATATGAGACAGGCCAGTAAGCCAGGGCAAGTGAAACAGGGAAACTGAGGTAGAGAAACAAACAGGCAGAGCAATTTATGGCAGATACAGAAGATCACCGCCCTAGAGATAACATCTAGGCCTCAGCTGTATTTCAGCTCCAGACCTAGAAAAGGAGCAAAACCAGATGGGTGACATCAGAACCATGGCAATGATGAATGACCCCCTGCCCTGACACTGACCCATCAGTGAAGACCAGGACCCTGAAGGAGCACACCTAGAAAAATGATGAATATTCTGTTGAAATTTCCCAGTCTGAGGTCTCTCCTAAGATTCCCTCCTGCAAGAGAGAAATGAAAGACTCAAGTCAGAGGACCCAGCTCACACTTGCTTTCCTACCCAGGAGCACACCTACCCCTTTATCTTCCCTTATGGGCATGCATGTCCTAAACTTTAAGGGATCCCATGAGGCTTGTAACCAAGGAAGCAATGGGCAGCAGTAGTTCATCTCAGGCAAACCCCCTGAACCTGTCCCCAAGGCCTAGGCTCATTTCTCCAGACCTTCCTTGCTTCCGTGTCCCCAGCTTTAATAAACATCCTCTAAAATTCACCTGGACTTGTGTTGTGCAAATTTTCCTGCACCGAGTCAAGAACCCACACATTCCCAACTGACCCTGGCTCAGAGCTAGGTCCTTTTTCTGGTAACACGTAGAGTAGATCTGTTGTGGGAAAATTTTAAAATAATTTGATGGCACTGCTCTTCATGCCTCAATTCATTACGCAGTCGTTGGATGGATGCCTACTGGGTGCTGTGCACGTTCTGCATGCCTGAGTCAAGAAGAGAAAGCAAAGAGCACAGAGCATGGGCGCATAGTCAGATCGTTTCTCATTCTGGCTCTGCTGTTTACTAACTGTGGTTGGGGCAGGTCACTTATCCCCTCGGAGCCTAGTTTCTAGATCTCTGAAATGTGGACAATAAAACATGCTTAAAAGATTGTGATAATAGATATAAACCAGTTGTCATCTGGGATGATATTAAATATATTTACTAATCATCATGGTAAGGGAATTGACTAATCAGGAAGAACAAGCTCTAGAAATCTATACCAGCATATGAGTAGAAGAGACTATGGTGGAAAAGAGCCAAAGGTTTAGTTGTTTTTTTGGGGGGTGTGGGGAGTTTTATTATTTATACTTTTTATTTTCTGTATAGTATAATGTTGTGGCATCTTAAAAACTTTTCTGCCTGGGAAGAGACTGGCCCTTTAAGGACTAGCCAGTTCTTACAGGTAGCAAAGGGCTCAGCCAGAAACATGCCTTTGATAAGCAAGTTAACCAGCCCAGAGATGTGCGTGCTCTGTCTGGCCCATACACTGCAGGAGGCACTGTCTTTCTGCTCCAGTCATGCCAGAGCTCCAGGAAACTAGGCACCACCCTAGAGCCAGTCCTGAAATGTTCACCCTGTCCTGCCTTGTCTCTCCAGAGGAACCCCAATAAGGACTCTGACCTAGACTTTCCCCTGTTCCTGTCTTCTCCCTCCTGACCAAAAGCTGGCACTTCCCCCATGACCCATGTGGTGTGCTGTACCTTCTGTGTCTAGAATCTGTGAGCATAAGAAACTTTCTTTTTCTCAATTTCTCTTGTGCCTCCTCTTGTGGCCAAACCTGACTGGCCATCACATTCAGGAACATAAAACAGGAATGTCCAGACAGAGAAGCATATGAAATGCACTATGATAAAGTGCATTGAGGGCCCTGGATGGTGTCCTCAGTAGTTGAGAATCAGCCTGTGGACCGAGGGTTGCATTGATTCCAGGTCAAGGGCATGTCCCTGGGTTGCAGGTTCAATCCCCAGCCTGTTTCTGGAGGCAACCAATCAATGTCTCACATCATTGTCTGTCTGTCTGTCTGTCTGTCTGTCTGTCTCTCTCTCTCTCTCTCTCTCTCTCTCTCTCTCTCTGTCTCTCTCTCTCTCTCTCTCTCTCTCTTTTCTTCCTCTAAAAACCAATGGTAAAAAAATATTCTTGGGTGAGGATTAACAAACAAAAAGGAAAGTACATTAAAGAATGGAGAGAGCAATGTTAGGAGCAACTAACTCTAAATGAGGGCGGGGTGCGGGTGGGGGGAGAGATCCAGGAACAGTAAAAGAAAGAAGTGTTGAAGGAGGGGTGTGAGGGTTTGTCAGAGTTGAGAGAACTTCATGCATAGGGAAAGCCATGTTCCACAGCAGGAAAGCACACACATGTATGACAGTCTTCAGAAGGCACAGGGAATGGTCCACAGGGGGGGAGGGTTGGGGGCTGAACAAAGGATAAAACTAGAAATGTAGGTAAGGGCTTGATCTTGAAGGACCTTCCAAGCTATGCTGTTGTTGTGTGAAAAGTAGTTGGCGAGGGGGAGATGTGGGATGGAGGAAAACCAGTGAGCAATGGGGCTGTGTTGGTTAGTGAGAGATGAGGACCAGAGCTGTGGAGACGCATCTCCATGAGAAGAGCACAGATCCAGAGGTCCATGAGTCATGGAATAGATGGAATTGTGTCAGTGATTGGCTAGAGGGGTGAGGGAAGGGAACAGCTCGAGGCTCCCACATCTTTAACTTGATTGACAGGTGCATAGAGGATATCAGAAGAGAGAAGAGTTTTAGGATGAGCCATTGCTTCATTGTGTGCGTAACTGCCTCATTCCCCTGCCTGCCAGGTCCAGGAGGCTTTTATTTTTTTCTTTTGGTCTCACAGCTGTAAATATTTCATGCCAGTGGCCATGTTTCTGTTTTATTTTGGGAATGGCACTTTAACTGGCTTTTCAGTTTAAATGATTCTAGAACGGAAGGGCCGTTTTTGTCTTCAGGGATCTGTTTGGTGCTGAAGATGGCAGACAGTTGAGTGCGGGTGAGGACAGGTAGTGCCCGAGGCCTTGCAGTGTGGCAGTCACATCTTGACGTCTGAGGCTAACACAGCCAAAGGTGTGTGGGTGTATCTTTGAATAAATAAAACAAAAGCATGACCAGCCACCCTATCTATGCTAATTGACTATAGAAATCATTATTTTAGGTATTGCTTTAACTTTGTGAAAACACCTTCTTGGACTCACCAATGGCCCCTTTGTTCACAGTAAACTGCCCAGGTGCTGTCAGGGGCGTTGGCCAGCCTGTGAGTTGAATTTTGTGTGTATGTAGGGGTGGGTGTGGAGAAGGAGAGGGGCCCTGTCCTGTTGCACCGATTCATTTGAAATTTCGCTTTTGTGTTTCCTCTCCCATCATCCTTGGCAGGAGCTGGTAATCACCCACTCCCAGGGCTGGGGCGTCCAATAAGCTCTGGTCCGTACGCTCCCGTAGGCATCGTTTCAGAACCAGGGAGGCTGCACACAGCCAGGCCTTCATCCCCCTGTGTTCTGTGAGCATGAAACCATTTCAGGGGGAGAGCAGCTTTATAAGAGGATTCCTCTCTCATCCTAACAGGTGCCCAGCCAGTTTTCTGGTTCTAAAGAGGTTTGTAATGGTGTCTGGGGCTTTCTTGACAACACGCTTTTCAGTTGTTTCAAGTTCCCTTTTTGAAAAAACAAAAACAAACAAACAAATAAAAAACCTATTAAGACTCAGGCTCTGTCTGATGACTATGGGCTACGTATATTGAGCTCTTAACAAGCGTCAGGCCTCATGTGAAGCACTTTTCATAGATCATCTGAATTCATCTTCACCGCAGCCCCATGAAGTAGGACCACAGCTACCTCCAGTTCTCAGAGGAGGAAACTGGAGTAGAGAAATCAAGTCACTTGCTCATGTTCACTCCGCAGCAGCTGTAGGTGGTCAGGCCAGAGTACAGTTTGCATTCCTTGTCATCACACTGTACCGCCCCTACAAGGTAAATAAATGAAACTATGAATCATTGTTAGAGAAGATGAAATGGAGGCTTGGAAGGCTTGGCATCCAGAGCCCAGGTCTCTCTGGCTCGAGAGCCAGGTTGCTCTGCCAGGTGGCTGGTAGGCTCCAGTTAGACCTTGTGAGCAAAGCATTGCTGCGTATGAATTGCTGTCTCACACACGGACCTGAATCCTGGGATTTACAGACTGAGCCGATGAAAGTGCTATGGGTTTGTGGTGTGGTTGCACTTCTGGTCTGACATCTGATTGCACCATTCTCTCTCACCCTTGATGGTAAAACATACATAAAATGAGAACATTTATATCATAAATTATTAACTATTAAACCCCAGAGTCAGTTTGGGTTTGTAACATTGCTGACTCTTCATTGTCTACCAAGCAATCTGCCAACAAGTCCATAGGTGGGGAGATTTCTACCTTTCTTTGGAATTAGAAACTTCGGAGAAATATAGGACAGCTATATACAGAGTGGGAAAACATAAAAGCAACATCTGGTTTAAAAGAATTTCCATGAGCGCTCCAGGCATCTCCGGGTGTGGAAATTGCATGGCTGCTAATGACCTGGCTTCCTGGGCGAACAGAAATCACAGACTCAGCACGCTCAGCGCATGGGGGGAAGGGCTCCTTGGGGAGGGGTGCTATTTTTGTACTCACACTGGCTCCCCAGCTTTATTCATAATAAACAATTGCATTTTAAGGAAGGTCAATTGAGGGGCGGAAACCCTAAAAAGGACCCTGAGGTGACAGAATTTGGGGCTCAAGCTCCTAAATCAAAAATACTTAGAACACAGCTTAGAATCAGCTCTGAAGGCACCCAACCACTGCTCTTGCTGGCCAGATAAGTTTCTACTGAACAAGTACAAAAAACATTTTACATAAATGTCAAAGGCACACTTTCAAATTCAATACCAATTGCATTTTGAAGTAATTTATTACATGTTCTTACAAGCTATTCTAAACTAATAAAAGCATAATATTGAAATTGACTGTTTCTAAGTCACACCCACCAGCCAATCAGAGCAGCTGTATGCAAATTAACCCAGCCAAGATGGAGGCTGGCAGGGCGTCTCTGCACTAGGAGCCTCCCTGGCCAGCACAGCTGTGCCAGGTGTGTCAGCTTAGTTGCGGGGAAGGGGGGGGGGGTCCAGCCTGGGGCCTCCTCGGGGCGTCCAGGAGCGCCCATCCTGGGTCCACTGCCTGGCTCTGCCCTCCAGGGGCCTCCACCAAGCGTGCAGGAGAGTGGGTCCTCCACGGGACTTGCAGCAGCAGCTATCCTGGGTCTGCTGCCTGACTCTGCCCTGGGAGCCTCCTCTGGGGCGTGCGGGAGCACCTGTCCAGGGTCCACTGCCTTCGTCCGCCCCCCGGGGGCCTCCACAGGGCATGTGGGAGCATCTGCTGCACAGTGTGGAGCATCCGAAGCCAGTCCGCTGCCTGGCTCCTCCCCGGGTATGTTGGCTCAGCAGCAGGGCCCCACTGAGGGATCCTACACCAGCGTCCGCCCCTGGCTCACCACCCAGCTCTATGCCAGGTGTGTCCCAGACTGCAAGAGGGCACAGGTCGGGCTGAGGGACCCCCCCTCCACCCCCCGAGTGCACAAATTTTTGTGCACCGGGCCCCTATATCTCTTTAAAGTATGCTACTTTGTAAAACACTGTGCAATATGAAGTGAGCATTCTGGTGATCTGTCAACCATGTGTTAAGAGGGAAGAGAAGGAAGAATGGAACTGGGAGGGCTCAGACTCCAGGTACATGCCAGGGCTGTGGTTTCACACCATCTCACAACCAGGGGAGCACATACAATTCTTCATTCCACGATGGAGATGGAAAAATGAGGTTTTAGAGTTTAAGGGTTTTGGCCAAGATCATCCACCTAGGAGGCAGTATACTCGGAATCTGTTCCAGCTCTGCAAGAAAAGGCGTGCTCTTCTCCTACCCTGGTGTAAAGCTTTCCTGAAAGACTCTGGATCACTGCCAAGCGGCATTTGCAGTCACTGGGTACAGCCTGCCTTACTATTTGGCAGGAACCCTGGAAAGCAAGGGAGAGCAGTGTGGCCAGAGCTGGGCTGAGCGCTCTCCAGCTCTCCCTCCTCGCCTTACACACCAGACTTTGTCCCTTGCACCACAATGCAGCCCCAGTGCCTATAGCGCAGAAGGCAATTAGTTTTCCCAATATTCTCTCTTGTTGGGCATGGACTGATTGCAGCCAGAGAGGCTGCGCCAGGATCGCATCAAGGACTTGTGCCTGTGTCTGCGCGGAGAGGGATGTGCAGTTGCCATAGCAGCAATCAATCTGCTAAATAAGTGGTAACATAAACTGATTCAAAGGCAAAGGCTGATTTGGGCCAGGGAATCGCACTCTATTAAAACACACACACACACACACTTCTCTGTGACTTCTGAGGCTTCCGTAGCTTTTACGGATTGGCCCTAAAAATGCACAGCAAGTGACTCCTCAGAGGCAAGAGGGGTGTGAGTGAAGAGGGGAGGAAGGTGCTGTTTCCGGGCAGTGCGAATGGGAAGTCTATGGAGCGTGTTGTAAAACTGCTCTTCTGCTGCCTATCGATGGTCAGAGGCTTAGGGCCAGTAACAAAAATAACTGAGTCCAGGTATGAAGTCCCTCCTCCGCCCCTCTCAACCCCTCCTCTATCCTGGGATGCCTGTCAGGGCTTTCCATGCATTTGGTCAACAGTCTTGCCAAGTGGGATTTATCACCCTGCCACAGATGTGGGCACCTATTCGTATGCCCAGATTCGTGTAACCACATGGGGCTGATTCAGGATTAACTTTGGGATCTGCTTGAGATAGATGCGCTGTCCTCTCCGCCCACCCTCCCGCTTCTCTGCCTTGGATTTTCTCAAAAGGGGAGGGAAGGGAAGGGCCTTTCTTCTTGGCCACTCACATGGCCAGGACCACAGTGTTGGGCTTCTGCCTTGCATTTTGTGAAATGCTGCTCACTAGCTTTAATCCAATGTGAAAACTACGCCTTGGGGTGAGAGGACTTGGCATGTCCAGAGGTAGCACTGACCAGTTTTGGGGTGATTCAGGTTGTCATGCTGAAAGGGGGGGTGGTTTTTCTTTTCCTCTGGTGTTTAGAGCAGTATGGATTGTCCATTGTCTCCATTCTTATCTAGCCTAGCTCTCGAGTAAACTTAGAAAGCGTTTCTGAACTGTAATAATTGGGGGCATGCTGTAGAAGGAAGCACTGACTTGAGTCGTCTGTTGAGGTATAGGCTCTGCCACATTTCAGCTGAGCATTTTACTTCTGTTATTTTGGCCTCAGTTCTCAACCCTATAAAATGGGGATGAAGATGGTGGTGGTGATACCACCTAACACTCAGTTGCCTAGGATACATTTGGGAGTGAGAGGTAGAAATTGTCCCACTTAAGCCCTGGCCCTGGTTGGTTGAGCACCAAAAGGTTGCTGCTTGATTCCTGGCCAGGGCACATGGCGGCGATCCCCAGTAGGGGGCGTGCAGGAGGCAGCTGATAGATGTTCTGCTCTCACATCCATTTTTCTCTCCCCCTCTTCTTTCCTCTCTCTCTAAAAAGCAATTAAAATATTTAAAAATAAATTGTCTCACTTTAGCTTAAAAGAGTACAGATGCCTGCAGCGTCCTTTGCATCATGGAGTATATTCCCTCATCCACATACCCCAATTTTTGATTTTTGTCATTTTGGTACTGGTGCCGAATCCAATGGTTGTGGAATGAACGAAGTCTAGCAGAGCACTTGGGAGCGTGCCTGGCACATGGCTATGGTTTAATAAATGTTGGTTTCCTGTTTAAAGGAAGCCTCGGCGTTATTACAACTTTAGATCTAGTTTTTAGTCGCTAGACTCAGTACTGCAGGGGAGCTGGAGCCCCAGGAGCTGGGAGGAGGATTCAGACTTGTCTTCTGTCTTCTCTTCCTTATTTTTGACTCCGACTTAAGTCAGGGGTAAGGCAAGAGCTTTGGACTGAACTCCCATCTGGAGGCCTCACCTTTCTAGGGCCATTGGCCACAGAGCTGGCTCAAGGCTGCTGGGCATGAACTTTATGCCATGTGCAGCGTGACTCAGCTGTGCCAGCTGGAACACACCTCCAGGAGCTGGTAGGTGAGTTCATCTGGGGGATCCTACTGTTCTTTGGCCTCTCAGCTGAACGGATGGCGATTTCTGGTGAAACTGCCCTAGTCGAGCCAGCTCTCTTCACACGGACTGTCAGTGGGTTGTAAACATCACACAGGGCTGTATTTTGAGCCAGTGACCCGGAGGTGCCAGTTCTGCCCATCCCTTCTCATCATTCTTTCCCACAAAGTGGGGCTTCTGCATTGACCTCTGGCCCCGCTGCTGGTCGTCTGGGCATGTACTGCTGTGATCTTGGCTTCAGAAGAACTGCTCCGTTTTTTTCCTGTATGTGGACATCGACTTTCTTTTTTAGACCTAATGCAAACAGAACCTGTGCCTGCTATCTGAATATCTCTAAATTAGACTACTTGATCAAATCTACCAATTGACTTTAATAGATTGAATCCAAGTCTGCCACTGTGTTGGAGGGAAATGAGATTTTTCTTGCCTCCCAAGTTATCTTCAGCACTTCGAATGCAGACAGATTTCTCGAATTCAAGATACAAAGGTGGGCGAGAGTTGCCGAGAGCCTGGAGGCAGGATGTAATCATCACACAGGTGAATTATCTCTGCCACGAGAAAATTGGGGCAGTAAATGAAACATTAGTTCTACTTCACCAGGAGGTCTGTACGTTAGGGCATCCCAGCCGGCTCCTCTGATTACAGTTATAGAGCCGAGGCTGCCACTCATGCCTTCCTTTTCTTTTGTTCTCTTTCTCTTTATATTCTAGTGAGCTTGGTTTACTTAGGCTTCTCTGAGTTCTACGGGTTAAGCCCCAATCATCAGTTAATACAAAATACAAAAGAAAGGGAGGTGGCAGTGAGAAAGTGGACAAAGACAATGCCGAATAAAGTTGAAAATTGCTCCTTTCTTCTTTCCCATGTCATTCCTCTCCTGGCAGCTGTGTTGAGCAAAGGAGACATCAAGCGTTGCTTGACAGGGAAGCAGTAACTTACCAGGTTCGAATCCCTGGGCAGTCCTGAGTAAAACTGTGTGGGGGCAAAGTGTATTATTTGAGCCTGCCCCCATCTCAGCTCACTGCTCAGGTTCCAGATCCCACCTGGGCTCCCCCCTATGCACCTGTATTGAGTGACCTTTATCACATTTACTATTTGCCAGCCACTATTCTAGTGTTCTCTATGGATTATCTTATGATTATCTTGTGAATACTCTGAAAGGATACTGTCTCCATTGACAGATGAGTGAGATAAAGCAAGAGGAATATAGTCCTGATCAAAGGACACACAATCACATAGGAGTGGGCATAGGATTCCAACCCAGGAAATCTGACTTGAGAACATTCTAACATTATTTTCAACTAGAGGCCTGATGCACAAAATTTGTGCACAAGGGGTGGAGGGAAGGGGGTCCCCAGCCCAGCCTATACTCTCTCCAATCGGGGACCCTGAGCAGACATCCCTCTCAAAATCCAGGACTGCTGGCTCCCAACCACTTGCCTGCCTACCTGCCTGATTGCCCCTAACTGCTTCTGTCTGCCAGCCTGATCACGTTCTAACCATTCACCTGCCAGCCTATTCAATGCCTAACTGCTCCCCTGCTGGCCGGATTGCCTCTAACTGTTCTGCCCTGCTAGCCTGGTCACCCCTAACTTTCCTCCCTTGCCAGCCTGGTCCCCCCCCAATGCCCTCCCCTGCAGGCCTGGTCACCCCCAACTGCCCTCCCCTGCAGGCCATCTTGTGGTGGCCATATTGTGTTATGGAGTGATTGTCCATTTGCATATTACTTCTTTATTATATAGGACTAGAGGCCCGGTGCACAAAAATTTGTGCACTTGGGGGGGGGAGCAGTCCCTCAGCCCGGCCTGTGCCCTCTCACAATCTGGGACCCATCAGGAGATGTCCACCTGCTGGCTTAGGCCCACTCCCCTGGGAATCGGGCCTAAGATGGCAGTCAGACATCCCTCTGGCAGCCCAGGAGCCCTTGGGGGATGTCCACTTGCCAGTGGGAAGCAGGCCTAAGCTGCAGTTGAACATCCTTAATGCTGCTGAAGAGGCAGGAGAGGCTCCCACCACTGCCACTGTATTGGCAGCCATCAGCTTGGTTTGTGGTTGAGCAGAGCTCCCCCTGTGGGAGTGCCCTGACCACCAGGGGTAGCTCCTGCATTGCGTATCTGTCCCCTGATGGTCAGTGTATGTCATAGTGACCAGTCATTCCCAATGGTTCTGCTGTTAGGGTCAATTTGCATATTACCCTTTTATTGTATAGGATTATATAGAATAGAGGCCTGGTGCATGCATGGGGGCCTGCTGGTTTGCCTTAGAGGTGTGGTGCACAAAACTTTGTGCACTC
>PVJC01016349.1:0-33806 GCA_004026665.1 Murina feae | reverse complement strand
CTCTACGTGTCAGTGTCCCCAAGGCTCTGTGTGGTGTCTTCTTCTCTCTGTGTGTAACTACCCTTTTGCTCTCTGTCACCTCTTTAGCCCCATGGTTTTATGTAAGGACACTGAGCCCCCAAATCTCTGACCCCAGCCCTGATTTCTGCAGACTCATATATTGAGCCACTGACTCAGGACTTCCATGTGAATGGCCAATAGTTTTCTCAGATTTAACATAGCCAAATAAAACTTCGAAGTCATCCCCCAACCTGTCATTTCAAAAATGGCACCACTATTCTCCATTCCATTGCCCAAGCTAAGGGTCTAGGGATCACCCTTTTCTCTTGTCTTCCTTCACACTTAATGCTCCCAAATTCTGTTGACTGAAGCTCCAAAACACATCCCAAACCTACCCAATTCTCCTCATCACCATCATCCCCACATCTTGCCTGCCCACCTGAACCAGCCTCTGCATGACATACCTGCCTCTGTGTGTGTTCATTCTCCACCCAGAAGCTGGAGGGGTCTTTTTAAACCAGATAATGTGACTACCTGTTTAGACCACACCATGGTTTCTACCTCACTTAGGACAAAATTCAAGTCCCGGTTCTGCTTTCCTGCTTGATCTGGCTGGAGCCTCCCTCTTTGTTCCATATCAGATCATCACTCCCTCCACTCTCTAGAGCACTCTCTAGTGGACAATTCCCTGTGACTTCCAAGATTTTGTTTCCACTTAAAGATTTTTCCATCACTGTTCTCTCCACCATGAATGCTCTTGCCACCTAATCTCTGTTGGTTTGGTTTTATTTTTACAAAAGTTTTATTGAGATATAATTCACATACCTTACAATTCACTTATTGGAAGTGACTAGTTCAATGGTTGTTAGTGTATTCACAGAGTTGAGCAATTATCACCACAACTAAGCTCAGAAATTTTCATCACTCCAAAAAGAAATCCACACCCATTAACAGTCACTCCCTATTTTCTCTCAACTCAGCAGCCCAAGGCAAATCACAATCTACTTTCTATATAGATTTGCCTCTTGTGGACATTTCCTATATATGGAATTATACAATATACTAGAGGCCCGGTGCACGAAATTTGTGCTTGGATAAGGTCCCTAGGCCTGGCCGGTGATCAGGGCCGATCGGGGCCATCCAACTCCTGGCCAGGGCCTCCCTTCCCTGGTTGCTAGCTGCCAGAAGGGGCCTTTCTTCATTCCACGCCACCCCCTGGTGGTCAGTACACATAATAGTGAGTGATAGAACGCCCGGTCTCCTGGTCAAACTCCCACAGAGACACTTTGCATATAAGCCTTTTATATCTATAGATGTTCTTTTGTAACTGGTATCTTTCTCTTGGCATGTTTGCAAGACTCATCTACCTTTCAGCACGTACCAGTACTTCATTCCTTTTCATTGCAAGGTGGCTCTTTTTGTCTTGCCCATCTCAGCTTTGTCACTCACACCCCTTCTTCATGACCACCCATACGGTCTTCACACACTACCTTTGCGAAATATGCTGTCTTGTATTTGTCACCATATTTCAGTTTATTTATTTATTCACATATTTATTCATTTGACTCTCGGACCCAAGAATCTAGAATAAAAGCTCCGGAAAGGCAGGAACTTCATCTGTCTTACTCAAATACTAGGTAGAAATAGCACCCCCACAGTGACCAGTCTCATGAAACCCAAGGCAGAGCAGGTGTGGGGAGCAGCAGATCATGAGTACCATTTTGAAATTATAGCTATGTTGAATTGGAGGTGCCTTTGACATTGCCAAAAGGGAATTAGCAGTAGAAAACAGAATATATGGGTCAGGAGCTCAGATAAGTGATGTGAATTGTGACTCGTGCACAGAAGTGGTAATTGAAATGTGACTGTGGAAGAATTGCCTAGGGAGAGAGCACAGAGAGAAAAGAGAAGAAAGTCTTGAGTCCTGAAGAATTTCAGTATTTAATAGCTAGGGACAGAATGATGTAAGAAAAGGAGGAGGAAGAAGCCTAATAAGTAGAGAGAAAAATAAGAGTCCAGAAGAGGGTTATGCAATTGACACCAAAAGAATCTAGCATTTCAGGATGGGTAGGTCCACAGTACAGAGGGCTAATTACCCAGAAACAGGAGGTAGAACAATACCTATTAGACTTGGAAACATGATGAGCCTAGTAAGGGATATTTCAAGCATATAACAGGGCAAAAGGTGGTCTTGGGTAGGTTTGGGAGTTCACTTGGTTAGCTAATGCTGTGTGACAAACCACCCCAAAATGTAGTGGCTTCAAATAATACTTTGGCTCACAAATTTAGTTCCCTAATCTACAATTTGGGCAGAGCTCAGTGGGGATACTGTGTTTCTGCCCTGCTCAGTGTGAGCTGTTCAAAGCCTTCCTCATGGCTATGTCTCGTGGTTGACACTGGGAAGACTTAAACAGCTAGCTGGGAACAGCAGGGACTTCTAGAGCATCTCTCTCAGGGTCCATGTGGTCTCTCCACATGGGTTTCTAGCATGGTGGTTTTGAAGGAGCCAGACTCCTTACACGTTGGTTGAGAGAGAGATGTCCACAAATATAACATTGATTTGTTTTGTTTTGTTCTCAGTTGTTTGAGCCTTTATTTTTCTTAATTAACATTTTTTCCTACCTAAGGCCATTAAAATATTCACTGTGTCTGCTACTAGTAAAAGATAAAGTTTTGCCTCCCACATTTAAGTCTATAATGTGCTGGGAATTAGTTTTGTGTACAGTATGAGGTACAAATCCAATTTCAATTTTTGTCACAAGGGTAAACAAATGTCTCACCTCATTCATTGATTTGTCACTTCCGTCACCACCACATGGCAATGACGTATTGCCTCCGGGACGCTCCCACTTCAGGGTAATTGCACTTGCTTTGCCCTCTACCTGAAGGGCTCTTCCCCAGGTGGCTACCTGCTCCCTTCCTCACCTCCTTCAGGCTTTTACTCTAAAGCCACTTTTCATTGAGACCACACTTATTTATATGTAACTTCCCCAAAATTACTCAATTTCTTTTCCCGGCTTTATTTTTCCTCTCTCTCTCTCTCTCTCTCTCTCTCTCTCTCTCTCTCTCTCTCTCTCTCTCTCTCCCTCAATGTGAGAGCTCAGCATGTTTAAAGGCCAGTGGGGACAGACCCATTTGAGAGGGCAGGAAGGCTGAATGCACAAGAGGGAAAAGGGCTCATCAGTTATCAATGCAAAGTGCCTGAAAAGACAGGGAGTGAACCCCAAGTGTAGGCAGAGGAGCCCACTTGTGGTCACATTTCCACAGTTATAGTTGCAGTCTTGAGGATGAGGATGGATTCTGCTTCCTCTGTGCAACAGAAGATGTGATCACTCGTTGGGAGTGCATGGAGAAGGGAGGTCAAAGGTTTGGGATGGTGGCTGACCTGAAACACTACCTAAGGGAAGTTGGAACTGCTCTCACACTGAGGCAGGATGCAAGTCCACCTGAGGTTGGTGATCAGGAGCCTACATTCCCTGTTAGAGTACCTACCACCACTCAGGGCATGAGTTCAGGTAGAAGGAGACCCATCCAGGGCTGAGGCTTTGCCATATTGTGTAACAGAAAGATGGCAGAACAAGGGCATTTAGTGTGCAGCGATGGTGGGATTAAAACGCTGAGGCCTGGAATCCAAACCAAATAGGGAGGAAGTGATGAGAGAAGAGTGTACTGAAGAAAAAAGAGAGGCAGTGCTGCAGGTTTTGATGCCATCAAAAGACACTCAGAATCGTAAGCCAGTGAAGCAAGTCAAGGTGTGGCAGGCATTACTATGACAAGCTCTGGATGTATGTCTAGGGGACTAGATGCCCAAGGTCAAGTGCAAGATATCAATGGAGAGAAGGAAGCTGAGAATCAGATAGGCCAGCATATGAGAAGGGCATCTCTTTGGTGCTGAAGTGACTCATGATGCTGGCAGTGTGGAGTGATGAGGAAGACGAGATCAGGGTCTGCCTCAGCTGAGTATACAATCACTGTGCAGTAAACACTTACTGCTTACAGTAACAGTGGCTTGTCAAGCGAATCAGAGAATCTTTATTGAATGCCTATTGTTTTCACAGCACTTCATACGCATGCACAAATGTTTTAATAAATGTTCAAGACAGTAAGGAATAGCACAGACCAGTGCAATGAATTGTCAACAACTGCTCTAGGAATTTTACAGGAGAAAGCAATTCATTGGGAAGGACATGGCAGGGTTGAGTTTATAGAGTAAGAATATGGATTCCAAATGGTGCAGGAGGAGCAGGTAAAATCTGAATAGATGAAGAGAAACTGGGAGAGCATTTCAGCCAGACAGAAGCCAGAGCAAATGCTCCTGTTCACGATTTGTCTGAGCTTAAGGTATTTTCCCTTAGAATCTTTAAAGCACTCACAAAATAATCATGCCATTAATGCAAATGATGCTCACTGCAGTACCTTCTCCTACTGGTGATCTGAGCCTCTGGTTTTGGACCAGGTTTGAGTTACCACCCATCTCTCCTGCTACAACACTCTGTATAAATCAACATCTTCTGGGATCAAAAATATTATTGGTTCATGCGAAATACCACTAAACGATAAGCCCTTGCTTAGATTCTGGCAACATTGGGGCCCCGGTGTTGGTAATGGTACAGCATTTAGATGCAGGAGAAGGGAATTATCTGAGAAGGAAATGCCATTTCATTAGACATGAGGTTCAGAGATGAAAAAAATAACACCACACTGTCTTTCTGCCTTTGGATCCTCCTAAGAATATACTTCTGACAAAAGAGTTGCTATGGAGATTAGCACAGTATTCCAACGTCTTACAGGTCATCCTTAAAGGCAGAGTTGGCACAGTGTATATTTCAAAGGAAATATCAACAGATGCTCTTTAGCAACAAATGTCACCATGTCCTCAAAGATAGCTTAACTCATGGGCTTTGCATTTTCACGGGACCATAGCATCTCAGGGTTGTGGGGGGGGGAGGGTCCTTAAATGTCATCTATTTCAACCCTACTCATCTCTATGGCACAGGTATATGGCTGGAACATCCATCTCATGGGATTTCTGAGGTGACCCAACACTTCATTTGTTGTGCTTCAGCCTCCTCAGTATCACATCCTTTGCTTCTGGCCATTGCAACTCTGGGCAAATGTGCATCCCTCCATGCACACTGTTCTCCCTTATACTCCAAGCCCGTAAGTCTGACATCTGTTAAAATTAAATACAAAATGGAGACCAGACTTGCAAGGTCCCTGAGTATACAAACCCACTGACACCACATAAGCAAAACTAAATCTAGCTTCGTTCATAAACATAAACCAAACTTAGCTTCTGGCCTGTAAATGCTTCAAAAAGCATAAAAGAAGCCAGTCACATTTGTAAAAAGGGTATGAGACAATCCCTCTCAACTGCTCCTCTGCCCGAGGGAAACCCCCACTGTAATAAGCAGTCATTGTAAAGGCTGGGTGACTTCTGAGTTCCCTGTTTTCACTGGAGAAATCATCTCGTAACCTCATGTCTCTGAGCTCCATTTCAGTTGTGGGTTTGAAAACTTCCACTTTGCAAACTGTTCTTACGTGTACAATAAACTCTTACTAAATACGATGCTGAATGGATCTCTGAACCCACAGCACCCAGCTTGGATGCTTGGCACCTGCCAGACTTTAAGCATGAGCAGTAGCAGAAACCAAACTATTGACTCTGAAATCTGGCGATTTCAACAAAAATATTCATTTATTCATGCAATTTAGTTGGCTATCAGTGCAAGTCAGGGGGCTGATTTCCATACATAGCATAGGAACTAAGGAATGCTAAAAAGGGACCCCTGGCCCCAAATCTTCCCAGTTACTCTTCTGGTTCATCATAATCCCCCAAATCTTTCTCATGGGTCATTTCTTCAAGGTAAGGCTCTTATTAGGATGTACTTTGGATGGAAAAGGGAAGAACATAACATGGAATCAAGTACTTTGTTATTATGAACTTGAAATTGTATCTCCCCATTTTACAGATTAACAAACTGAGAGAATTTAGGTAACTTGCCCAGTTGCACCCAGTAAGTTCCTGGCCAACTTACCTTTGGAACCCAGGTGTCCCAGTCCCCAAAGCCTGTCTTCTGCTCTGCCAGGGAAGAACCACACATCAAATATCATCTATGCCTTAGTTTAAATACAGTGGATTATGATGCTAGCTCCCAGCAAGGCCCAGAGAGTGAGAGCCAAAGAAATCAGGGTTTTCACAGGTACCAGGGTTGGAAAGTTCTAGCACATGATGTGTTCAGAAAAGTGGGTACAAGGGACAGGCTCTGGTAGCTCTGTGGGTGGGAAAGAGGACCAAAAACAGACCCAGATGTCCCTGAAGCTTGGGCACAGAACCTGGCTCATGCTAATAGAAGATAGATCTCAGTTTCTCCAGATCAGCACTTCTAAAATGTGGCGCCCGACCAGCAGTGGCATCAGCATTAGCAGGTTAACTTGTCAGAAATGCCAATTCGTAGGCTACCCTCACCTAATGAGGCCCAGCAGTCTGTATATGAACAGGTCCCCCTGCAGCTGCTCTAGCGATCTACTCTCTACTGCACCAAGGAGGTGGTGCTGAGTCTGCCGCTAAGACCGCCCTGCCAGGCCAAGCTGCTTGGGCTGATAGCGGAGCTCTGCCTGTCTCCACAGGCACAGAGATGGATTGATACCCTGGGGTGTGTGGCTGTTTTCAATCTTCCCAGGAACAAGGCCGGGAACAAACATATAAATAAGACTGTGTGTTTCACTACAAATCATCCGCTGTGAATTGCAACGGGTGGAGCTTCTTACATGCCCTGCCTAAGGAGAAGTAACAAAACACCTGTACCACCACCCTTCCCCCACCCCACCCCCACCCCCTTTTCTCCAGCTACTTGGTGGGACCCTAAGCCTGACAGAAAGAGTATGGACAGAGCCCGGGGCACCAGAAGGCCAACCTTTTGAAGGGACTAACTTCCCTTGCCCGTGGAACCCAACTTGGTCACTCAAGATGCTGTTCCCCTTACCTACACCCCCATGTGCCCTACGAACACTTGCGGGGAACTTGCTATCATTCCATCAAGTTATCTTTAACCCTAACTATTCCCTGTTTCTATTATTTCATCTAGGGAGAGCTTGTTCTGGCCAGACACCATGCCAGGTCCTTCCATACTTTATCTGTCAATTCTTACCACACCCCTATGTGACAGCTGGTATTACCCTCTTTTTACAGGTGAAGAACAAGGCTCAGGGCAGTTGAGCCTCTTCCCATAGTGAGTATCTATCTCCAAGTCTGTTGATTAAGCAGGTTGTCTGAATCTCCTGAACTTGTTTCAGCCTTCTGGACCTAATTGTGTCTCTGTCTAGAGAAACTGGGTGTGAATAAGGCATTTTAAGGCCCTACTGATGCCCTCCATGTTGAACTACCGTCTGGTCTCCCTCTCTGTATAGGTTCTCAGAGCAAGAACCTAGACCAGCAGCATCAGCATCACCTGGGAACTTGTTAAAAATGCAAGTCCTCGGGCCTCAGCCATCCCTGACCTGCTGAATAAGAAAATCTGGATGAAACACTGAAAATTGTCCTCTATGATCCTGATGCCATTTAAGTTCCAGAAACTGGGCTCCAGGTTGATTTCCTGTGAGTAACACTGACAGGACTCAACAGTCTAGGAACTCATGGAAATCTGCCATTACAAGTACAGCTAAGACTAGGGAGGAAATACACCTTAAGTCATTCAGATCTGGTGAAAATTGGTAGCTAGAGCTTTATTTGTTCCATTACTATAAAACTGGGGCCAGGGAAACATGATTTGCTACAACCAGGGAAAGACAACAATTAGATTATGAACGCCTAAGAGGAGGTACTGTGCCTTGTTGTACCTGGAGCCACCACATGAGCAGCAACATGTGTGAGCTACAGCTTCACCTCTACCCTTCACACTCCCATTTGAATCTCTCTGTGGTCTACACTATGGGAAAACATCCTGGGAAGGGAATACTGGGAAATGCAGTTCAGCCAGGCCAGGCTGAAAGATTCCCAAGCCAATATACCCAGCTTTCAACTAAGCTAAATCTGTCAGAAGGACTCATCAGGTGAGCTTTCACAAGGGATTCACAGCTACCTCCTGAACAAGTGCACCAGTTTGGTACAAAGCTGGGGCCACACTAAAAGGAGAGAGAGGACTGCAAGCTCAGGATGGGGGTGTATATCTCATGAGTTTCACAGGCAAGCTGCAAAGGCTTCTGCCCTTTTGCTCTGTGCTGACTGGGCTTCAGTGATGGGGATCATTTGGGGAAATCTTTACTGGGTTTTGAAAGCACAAGGTCGCAGCAGAGTAGGCGCCAGCCCCTTCTGAAATGATGAGAGACGAAGTACTTGACATCAGACACCAGTGGTGGGCACCGTGAATCACCAAAGCACCTTGAGTAAGTGTGGACAGCTGTGCCTGCTGTGGACACTGCCACCCAAACATGGGCATTTTGGGGCTTCAAAGCCACAGGAGACATCACACAGGTGCAGAAGAGGAAATGGAGGGCGTCATGCTGGTAGCCAAGGGGACTGACAGCAGAGATCCTGCTGGCAGGGGCACAGTCAGGACCACAGAGGAGTCCTCAGAGGGCTTTCCAAGAGCCGCGACCTGTGACTGTTACGGGGGACTAAGTTTGAACCACTGGCCCAACTGATGTGACAATGGCCTAGAAAACACGAGCTGGGGTCATTAGAAGATGGAGTACCCATACGACTGTCAGCTGATTTCTCAACGGAAACCATGCAAGCCAGAAGGAAGTGGCAAGAAATATTCAAAGTGATGAATAGCAAGAACCTACAACCAAAATTATCTACCCAGCCAAGCTATCGCGTAGAACTGATGGTCAGATAAAGAGCTTCACAGACAAGAAAAAGCTAAAGGAGTTCATCACCACCAAACCAAGATTATATGAAATGCTGAAGGGTATTCTTTAAGAAGAGGAAGAAGAAGAAAAGGGTAAAGATAAAAATCATAAGCAACAAAGTGACAACAAATATCGATCAACAAGTGAATCTAAAAATTAAGTCAATATAAAAATCTGAACAGAATAAACTGGTGAATATAATAGAAGCAGGAGCATAGAAAGGGAATGGAGTGACAATTCTTGGTGGGGGGTGGTGAGGGGTGTAGGAAGAGCTGGATAAAAATCTTATACCTATGGATGAGGGCAGTGGTGGGGGTAAAGGCATGGGGTGGGATGGGAACCAGGTGAGGGGAGCTATGGGGGTTAAAAAAAAAGAGAAACATCTGTAATAATCTGAACAATAAAGATTTATTTTAAAAAAAAAGAAAAAAAAGATGGAAGCACACCACATGGCAAAGACATCCCCAAGGATACACTTGCTTGGTTGAAAGGGAGTTTATTACAAAGTAGAAATAAATGAAGCTGCATCTTCATCAGCATCATGGAAGACGATGTGACACATCTCACAAAGGCAGCTCCGGTGTAGTGTTTCCACTTGAATGCTTTTTAGAGAAATGGCTGGAGTGGCCATAATGTAGGCCTTGCAGCCTGACAACTTCATGGCAAGCCTTGATTTGGACACCAGCAGCAGCTCTTCAAGCCCAGGCCACTCAAAAGCCATTTTGTTATGCATCTGAGCGCGAGCTTGATGCTCTCTGCAAACATAATCTTCGATTTTACAATCTGGGCATTTCTACTGATGTTTACTAGTAAACAACTTCCTATTTGCAAACAAATGAGTTCCAGCAAGAGAAAGTCATCCTTGAGACTGACCAGCTGAAAAGAAAAGGTCTTTGCTGCTTATCACTCACAGATTCTTTTGTCTGAATCAATTGACTACTTGGGTGTCATCTGAAGCCCTGCTGAGCTGTAATCAAGGCAGCTTTCTCAGTCTATCGTGGCCTTTGCTCTGTGGCACCTTCCAAGCATCTATTAAGGCAGAGCCCACCTGAAGCTACTATATGTGCTGAGCAACACCACGAAAAACTAGGTGGGGAAAGTGTTAACTTCCTGTTTTTCCTTTACTTGAAACATTTTTTGAAATTAAAGTATAGAGTCAGTCATCATACTGTGCAAGGCCCCTCATAAAACCACTGGTCTTAAACTCAAATATAAAAGACAACTAGTTTGTAGACAAGATATTACTGTTAGTGAGTTCTTCCATAACCTGCATAATTAGGGTGGGCAGCACAGAAGTGGAAACAGCAGAGGTTTGTCTCATGGTTCCAATGAGTATTTCACAAAAACACAGAAATGGCAAGTGATTTGGTCTCTGAGGGAATTCTGTTGGACCATTTCTCCTTCCTCATCAGGCAGAGTTCTGAGTTGCAAGACCCTTGATAGTTTAGCGGAACAGGAATATATTAAAGGAGATCCTAAACCAGTAGCCATCCAGCCATGCTGGGAGCAAAATGCTTTTCTCCTTCGTCACCAAAATGGATTTGCTGTGGTACCTCCTTCTCCCTGCCCCAAGCTCCTGGTGGTGAGTCTGATTGAAGAAGTTGGCTTTGACTACTGGCCTTAGCTGCAAGGGAGGTAGGCAGGTGAGTTTCTGTTTGACCTTAGAAAGACAGGACGCATGGTGGAAACTCCCCCAAACACAGTGCTAGGCGGTCACCAAGCAAGAAGACAGCAGGACACCCAGTGTGTCCTTACTTTTCCTGGCCCTTACCACTGTCTGTTTAGAGGAGGCTAAACATAAGCTGAGGTTTATTTACAACCCCAACTTCCAGAATATGTACTGGAATTGGATAATTTCAGCTGTAATTCCTACCCCCTCTAAACATTCAGAACTAAATTCAGGGTAGGCACAGTGAGTGCCTTTGTAAACAGTCTCAATAAGATTCTCAATAGATACAGCTCTCTTTTATTACCGTATTTTCTGGCATATAAGATGACTTTTTAACCCAGGAAAATCTCAAAAATCTTCTCAAATAACAAGAAAGCTAGTGAGAGAAGTGACCCAACTACCTCCTCTACTTTCTCTCTCTACCATTCCTACCATTCCAGCAGTTTTGTCTCGACTTTTGAGAAGATGTTCCTGGGTTAAAAAGTCATCTTATATACCGGAAAATACGGTATATCCAGTTTTATGTGTTCACTAGAGGCCCAGTGCATGAAATTCATGCATTGGTAGGGTCTCTAGGCCTGACCAGTGATCAGGGCTGATCAGGACCTTCCAGCTGCCAGCTGGGCCTTCCTTTATTCTGCACCACCCCCTGGTGATCAGTGCATGTCATAGTGAGCAATCAAACTCCCAAGGGGACACTCTTCGTATTAGACTTTTATATATATAGATTATGGTCAGAAACTAAATCAGTTCATGTCTGAAAATCTTTCAAAGTTCTGTTGAGTGGCAATAATATCTGGCTGAAATATTCGGTCCCCCACCAACCCAAGGGCGGAGGAAAGAAGGGCCACAATGTGGTGACATCTGGAGAACACCCCTCACTCCCCTCTGGCCCCACTGTAGCTCCCAGACCCTCCTCATCCACCCTGTGGGATCTGAAGGAGGTCATGTGAAAACCACTCAACTTTATGATCTTTATGGTCCCCTCCAGGGCTTTGATTCTATGAATCTCGACCTCTCACCCAAGATGCAAATTTCTCAGCCTTAGCTCTATTGACACTTGGGGCTACATAATTCTCCACTGTGGGGCTGTGCTGTGCATTGTAGGATGTTTAGCAGCACCCTTACCCTCTACCCACTAGATGCCAGCAGTACCCCAGATGTGATGACCAAAAATGTCACTATATATTGCCAAGTGTCCCCTGGGGAACAAAATCCTTCACCACCCCCTTGAGAACCACTAACTTGATTCAAAATTCTATTAAATGTCACACTCCATTTCTTCAGCATTCTCATCAACCTATGGCTTCCTTGTTCATTTGAAAAAAAGTGCAATCTTCTTTTAAGTTAGCAATAATGCACTTACTTCTCCTATTCAGGGGATTTGCAAGTCAGCACTTTTATATCCTATTAGCACTCTCTGCTCTCTGTGATTTTTTTTCATGGAAAGCCATATATCTTTCCATTTCATTGTCCTTTTTTGCTATCTGTATCTCCCCAGCAGCTCAGGACATCAAGCTGAGAGGCTTGGATAATACAAAACACATCACTACCAACATCTCAGGTACACTGTTACATTCCCACACCTAAAACCTGAAACACTAAACTCCAACTAGAGCAACTTTTCTTCCACTCATATTCCCATCATTCTCTTCCACTGGGACTTGAATTCCAATCAGGCAACTGATTCATTGGTTCCCAATCAACACAGCCCATCAAGTTAAAAGGACTAACCGGGACACAAAAGAAAATGATAATATCTATGATGATGAAGATTATGGTAATTAACTACTAGTATTAGAACTAACACTTACATAGTAATGCTTACTATGAATTGGGTGTTTTACATATTTTCCAAACACTTTAGACTTTACATATTTCCCAAGACCATGGAGAAGACTTGTCCAAATGTGGGTATGGGTAAGAGATTCCTGCGGGTCCTAGTGCCTGGTCTGGTCCAGCAGACCCTCTAAGGAGTGTGTGCCTTGGAGTGACTTTCTGTTGAGGCTATTTTACAACTCTGTAGCCAATTCCTGTGGCTGCTTTAACAAATCACCACAAACTTGGTGGCTTAAACAACAGAAATTTATTCTATCTCAGTTCTGGAGACCAGAAGTCTGAAATCAGTTTCACTGGGCCAAACTTGCGGCACCTGCAGGGCTGCACTCCCTCCAGACCCGGCAGGGAGACTCTGTCCCTGCCTCTGCTAGCATCTAGTGCAGCAGTTCTCAACCTGTGGGTTGCAACCCCTTTGGGGGTTGAACAACCCTTTCACAGGGGTTGCCTAAATACATCCTGCATATCAGATATTTACATTATGATTCCTAACAGTAGCAAAATTACAGTTATGCAGTAGCAACGAAAATAATTTTATGGTTGGGGGTCACCACAAATGAGGAACTGTATTAAAGGGTTGTGGCATCAGGTAGGTTGAGAACCACTGATCTAGTGGATGCCAACTTTCCTTGGTTTGTAGTCACATCACTCTGCTCTCTGCATCTATGGCCATACTGCCTCCTTGTGTGTGTGCACACCTGTCTGAAGATTTGGCACATGCACACCAAATCTCCCTCTGCTTTCCTCTTATAAGGATACACATGATTCCATTTTAGGACCCACCAGGATATTTTCACCTCAAAATTTTAATCACATCTAAAAAGCCTTTCTTTGCCATCCTATATACTAAAAGGCTAATACACAAATTTTCCCCTCAACTGGGAGTTTGACCAGGGGCAGAGCCAGCCAGCCAAATGCCCACAGCCCCTCCCCCCAGCCGGCCCCACCCCCAATTGGCCCTGATCAACCCCAATTGGGGCAGGCCAGTTGAACCTGATCCATGCACGAATTCATGCACTGGGCCTCTAGTATCACAGTGAGAGGTTCCAGAAATTAGAATGTGAATATCTTTGCAGAGAAGTGGGGAGGACTATTCAGTTTCCCACCATAGGGGTAGCTGTTGCATTATAGAAAGCTGAAAACAGTGGAAATGCTATCTGTAAAGGATATATATCTATGTAAATCAAACTTTCATTTGACTAGACTTAATATCTTATTGATTCTTCCATGATTAATAACTTGAAGGGAATATTATGTTTTCACTTTATATTCTCATGCAAGTCATGATTTTACCTTTTTGAAAAATCTACTTTAGTGATATGAACTCATTAATCCTCACAAGTCCATGAGCTAGGTGCTGTGAGAGATCCCCATGTTAAAGATTATAAAATAGAGTCCCGGAGAGGTTAGGAGACTTGTCCAAGATCGCACAGCTAGGAAGGACGGTTTGGCTGGAGGGCCCACTGCTCTGTACTGCCCTAACAGGATGGCTGAACTGAATGGCCTATAATGTACCATCGGGCTTTGCCATGAGGCCATGAAGGCTGCAGTCTGCTTGGGAGTTAGTTCATTGAACATCTTCGAAGCAAAGAAACAAACAAACAAACAAACAAACAAAAACACTTGGAAAACGAAGCATAGGTTAGCCTCTGAATGCAGACACAAAGATGAGCCTGGTCAAGGAGAGCTGGGTTGTTTATCTTCTACTTCAGGACACAATCATAAAATGCAAATATTATGATGAAGCCAACACACATATGCAAACTGAAAAATAAATATCTGAATTTATTTATTAATAAATAAAGTGTTATTTGGTGTTTATGATCCCCAACTACAAAGGATGAAGCACTAGAAGGGTCCTTTGTTTGCTGAAAGCAAAGATGGGTTTGAGAAAATCAGACTGGAAGAGCAGAGCTAATGTGCTTAGAATGAGGGAAGAAATATTGAAGATATTAAGGGAGGAGGAGAGAGGAACTGGGAACCAATGAGGGAACTGAAGGATAGAATCAGGTAATTAACAGCAATTTTAAATTTTACTGAGGTATGTGACACAGCCTTCTCTACTCCCTCTAGCATGAATCGCCTGTACAACCCATTTGACATAAAACATGCTTTGTGAAGCTGGGTTTGTTTTTAGAAGATACAAAGCTGAGCCCCATTTCTAGAAGGATGGAGGGATGGGAACAGAGGCTGCCCACAGGGGCCCAGTCACGTTGGAGTCACACATAATTTATTTTAAAACTACATGCATGCTTTTCAAAATGTCCAACGGATTCTCTGTGGTTTGAGAAATCCAACTTGGCAGGACTTCAGTACATTACTGCATCTCAAATTTAATGAACCTGCAAGAAATCTAAAAATAATTTTTTAAAAAAAGGAAACAAGGAGAACTAATGATCCCTCATTACAAAAAAAAAAAGTTAACAATCCAAATATTACTCAATGTGCAAAACATGCAGCCTCATTCTCTGAAGAACAAGAATAGCAGACTTAGTCTGTGGCTCCCCATCACGTGTTGGGAACTGTAGGTTCCTCCTGGTGCCTTTCAAGTAAACGGGTTCTCCAGTCTGTCGGTTTTCTGACCCCGTTTACTAGTAAATCTCTGTGTAGGTGGTGGTTTCTACTGAACCTCTTTCCTTCTGCGTGGATCATCTTTTAATGTCTAAAGCCAGCAGTTTAAGAGTTTTTTTCTTCCTGAGTCTAGGCCTGAACAAGCAGAGAGAGACCTACGATTACTCCCGATGGACACCACCAGGAAGAGGACTTTCAATTAAAATTGTACCCTCTTTGCCTGGCCAAGGTACAGCTGTCACCCATGTTTAATGTTCCCAGTATTTGGACTTCAAGTTTCCACATAGACTTTTGGCTTTTTCTTTGGCTTTCCATGTTCCCTGCTGTCTAGAACTGAACTCTGTTCATGAGACTCAGGCCCCAGAACTCCAAACCTTCCTCCCATCAATAAGCTGGTAGCTCATCAGGCAAAGTATTACCAGGAGGAGGGGGTCAGGTAAGTAGGATTCTGATGCAGAAATTACTTTCAGGCCACTTTTTCAAGCACACACCTCCTATGTGAAACAAGCTGTTTCTGTACCTTAGATGAAAAACAGAGCTTTTTGTCCTTGTGTTTTCGATGACCACTATTGCCAGAAGCTAATTCCAGCATGTCATACATGCAAGGGTTTCATCAAAAGGTTGATGGAATTTGGGGACTCAGCAAGGGCTGAATCACATATGTTATTGCCTGCTGGAGATGGCTAAGGCCATTTCCTCAAACCTGAAAAGGATGCAGAAATGATTGCTTGCTGCCAGACAGCTGAGGGCATTTCAATCTACATGTTATTGCCTCCTGTTGGCCAAACACCTGAACAGCCGAAGGCAGTTCCTCCAATCTGACAATGGATTCTGTAAACTAAACCTTGCCTTTGATATGTGTATCTACCTTGCTTTAGGACAATTTGTGTTACTAAAAAGCAAGGGATCCAGGGAGACAGGAGGACTTGGCTCCTTTAGCCTTCCAAAATTATGCTTTGTCTCTGGACTCTAATAATTTACATGCAGCCCTTCTCCAGTTTCCTGAATCCCTTCTAGGTGCCGAGAAACACACACTGCACACTATCCTTCGGGCATGAATGTGTCTCCATCACCCCACATTAACCCAATTATTTTTTAAAAGTAATGTTTTTCTAATATAGACAATCAGCATTTACTGTCTCACATGGGGTCTTATGAAATAAAAGCCCATTTAGAAACACACAATCCTACTACTGATCTATAACATAGTATAGGTGATGTGCGATTGGCTCTAAGACATGTTGCCTAGCCCCACTCGATCCCCTTTCCAATGAGACATGTTGCCAGTCCCTGGGTTGTAAAGGGACAGCTCTCCATCTTCTTTATGGATTCTGCCATTATTGCTGTCTGCACAGAACTGCTTAGACACTTAACTGGAAAGAGGGACTAGACTTGAGGAAAAGAAAAAGTAGGTGAATAGAAGGCAAAGCAAGATCTAACAATGCTTTCACTAAGCAGCCTCAATGAGCTAAGGAAGTTGTTTGGAACTTTGTTCCCACCAACGTTGGGCTCTGGTGGCTTACATGCAGGAGGAGGAACAGAGCTCCCTCCCACTCATACGTGTCTATCATGCAGTCATTATGGGGAGGGCAAAGGCTGTCAAACCTTCCATGTGAAGAGGTAGACTTGGCAAACTCTCTCTCAACAGAGCAAGCTGGGTAGGTTAAATTCCGTTTCCTTAAAGCTCTTATTCTTTGTGTGATGCTGTAACTCTAGCACTAGTATGTTTAGGAGGCTGCAGACAACAATAGTAGGGAAGGGAAACATCAGAGAAGAAAGCTGTCTCCTCTCTGTCTCTCGTCCGTCCCCCAGCACCAGGCCACCGGGGATACTGATGCTATGATGGACTTGGTGGGCGTCAGAGATGAGCACGTGAAAGGACTGCCTATCAAAGTGTTCTAATCCCTGTCCTTTTCATGTGCATAAGAAGACAGGATTCCTCTAGTATTTTTATGGTTTCCCGTCTTATGTTTAAGTCCATTATCCATTTTGAGTTTATTTTTGTGTATGGTGTAAGTTGGTGGTCTAGTTTCATTTTTTTGCATGTATCTGTCCAATTTTTCCAACACCATTTATTGAAGAGATTGCCTTGACTTCATTGTATGTTCTTGCCTCCTTTGTCAAATATTAATTGAGCATAGTGATTTGGGTTGACTTCTGGGTTCTCTATTCTAATCCACTGATCTATATGTCTGTTCTGTGCCAGTACCAGGAAGTTTTGAGAACAGTGGCTTTGTAATATAGCTTGATATCTGGTATTGAGATCCCTCCTACTTTGTTCTTCTTTCTCAGGATTGCTGCAGCTATTCTGGGTCTTTTTTTATTCCAGATGAATTTTTGGAGAGTTTGTTCTAGGTCTGTGAAATATGCTCTTGTATTTTAATGGGGAGTGCATTGAATCTATAGATTGCTTTGGGTAATATGGACATTTTAATGATATTTATTCTACCAACCCATGAACACGGTATGTTCTTTTATCTGTTTATATCTTCCTCTATCTCTTTTTTCAGTGTCCTGTAGTTTTCCAAGTACAGGTCCTTTACCTCCTTAGTTAAGTTTATTCCTAGGTATTATAAATTTTTTGGTGCGATGGTATATGGATTTTTTTAAATCTCTCTTTCTTCAAGGTCACTATTGGTGTATAAAAATACCATCAATTTCTTGGTGTTAATTTTATATTCTGCTACATTGCTGAATTCATTTATTAAGTCTAGTAATTTTTGATGGAGTCTTTAGGGTTTTATATGTACAGTATCATGTCATCTGTGTATAATGACAATTTTATGTTTTCTTTTCCAATTTGGATACCTTTTATTTTTTCTTCATGTCTAATTCAATGGCTGGTAATTCCAGAACTATGTCGAACATGAGTGGTGAAAGTGGGCATCCCTGTCTTGTTTCTGTTCTTAGGTGAAATAGTTTTAGTTTTTGCCAATTGAGTATGATGTTGACTGTAGGTTTGTCATATAAGTCTTTTATTATGTTGAGTATGATTCCTCTATTCCCATTTTGCTGAGAGTTTTTATCAAGAAAGGGTATTGGATTTTGTCAAATGCTTTTTCTGCATCAATTGATATGACCATGTGATTTTTATCTCTCAATATGTTTATGTGATGTATCACGTTTATTGATTTGCAGATATTGTATCATCCTTGGATCCCCAGGATAAATCCTACTTGGTCATAGTATGATCTTTCTGATGTAATGATGGATCTGATTTGCTAGAATTTTGTTGAGGATTTTGGCATCTATGTTCATGAGGGATATTAGCCTCTAATTCTCTTTCATTGTGTTGTCTTTATCTGGTTTTGCTGAAGCAATATCTTCACTGATATAGCTACTAGGATAATGAAGACTAAAGAGAAAATAAACAAATGGGACTACATCAAAATAAAAAACTTCTGTACAGCAAAAGAAACCATCAACAAAACAACAAGAAAGCCTACTACTGCATGGGAGAACATACGCTGAGTGGCCAGATTATTATGACCATCTGACATTTGTAGGCAAATTAGCCATAATTTCACACTGAAGTTGCTAGAGGGCCAGACCATTACAAATAGGGAAGCAGGTTGCTTACCATGACAGTAGGAGTGATTTTTCTCTGAAGATATGGGTAAACAACGCAATTGAATAGCCTTTGATCATAGGATATATACATTGAGTGGCCAGATTATTATGACCACCCCATCAGTACTTCGTTGGGCCACCTTTTGCTTTCAATACTGAGGCAATTCTTCTTGGCATTAACTCCACGAGATGTTGAAAGGTCATGGGAGGAATCTGACACCATGAATAGCCTGATGAATAGCACTGTCCAGTTCTTTGAGATTTGATGGTTGTGGAACCAGCTGCCTTTTGGCTTTTTAAACTTCATCCCACAAATGCTCAATTGGATTGAGATCTGGTGATTGTGGGGGCCATCGAAGCAAGGTAAAGTCTCCCTCATGTTCTTGAAAGCACCCCTGCACAATACGAGCACCATGGCATGGCGCATTGTTTTATTGGAAGAAGCATCTCCACTGGGATATGCCATCAACATGATAGGATGAACTTGATCAGCAACGATACTTAGATATGTTGTGCTATTCAGATGTTGTTCTACACGAATTAAAGGGCCCAAATCATGCCAGGAAAACATGCCCCAAACCAGCTTGAAGGGTTGTACTCATGCATGTGGGGTGCATGCTTTCATGCTGTTTCTGCCAAATTCTTACTCTGCCATCTGCATGATGCAACTGGAAACATGATTCATCGAACCACATGACTTTTTTCCAATGCTCAACTGTCCAATCCTTGTGTTCCTGTGCGAATTAGAGACATTTTATCTTGATGACTGCAGGCAGAAAAGGTGTTCAAACAGGCCTTCGGCTTCCATATCCCATATGATGCAGTGTACAGCTAATTTGGTTAATTCGCCTACAAATGTCAGGTGGTCATAACAATCTGGCCACTGTGTGTGTGTGTGTGTGTGTGTGTGTGTGTATATATATATATATGAAATTCATGCACTGGTAGGGTCCCTAGCTTCTGCCAGCTGCCAGCAGGGCCTCCTTCTCTAACTCTGGCTGGCCCCACCCTCTGGTTGAACTCTTGGACAACTCCTGGTCAAGGGGACAATTTGTGTACTATGCTTTTATTATATAGGAGATATATATATATATATATATATATATATATATATATATCCTATGTTCAAAGGCTGTTAAATTGCATTGTTTACCCATAGCTTCAGAAAAAAATCACTTCTACTGATGTGTGAACAACCTGCTTCCCTATTTATAATGGTCTGGCCCTCTAGCAACTTCAGCACGAAATTATAGCTAATTTGCCTACACTCAGTGTATTTGCCAATGTTATCACCGATAAGGGTTTAATCTCCAACATTTCCAGGGGACTCATACAACTTAACAAAATGAAGATAAACAACCCAATTAAAAAATGAGCAACAGACCTAAATAGATACTTTACAAAAGAGAACATAAAGAAGGCTAAGAGACATATGAAAACATGATCAAAGTCACTAATCATTGGAAAAAAGCAAATCAAAACAACAATAAGATGCCATCTCATACTTGTCAGAATGGCTATAATCAACAAATCAACAAATGACAAGTGCTGGAGAGGATGCGGAGAAAAAGGAACCCTTGTACACTGCTGGTGGGAATGCAGACTGGTGCAGCCACTGTTGAGAACAGTATGGAGTTTCCACAAAAAACAAAAAATGGAACTCCCATTTGACCCAGTGATCCCACTTCTAGGAATATATTCCAAGAAACTAGAAACACCAATCAGAAAGGATGTATGCATCCCTATGTTCATAGCCACACAATTTACCATAGCTAAGATTTGGAAATAGCCTAAATGCCCATCAGCAGATGAGTGGATTAAAAAACTGTGGTACATACATACAATGGAATACTGCACTGTGATAAAAAAGAAGGAATTCTTACCATTTACAACAGCATGGATGCACCTGGAGAGCATCATGCTAAGCAAAATAAGCTAGTGAGAGAAAGATAAATATCACATGATCTCACTCATTTATGGAATATAATGAACAACATAAACTGATGAACAAAAACAGATCCAGAGACAGAAAAGCATTGATCAGACCATCAAGCATCAGAGGGAAGGTAGGGGAGGGTGGAGATAAGGGGGAAAGATCAACCAAAGGACTTGTATGCATGCATATAAGCCTAACCAATGGACACATACACCAGGGGGTGAGGGCAAGAGTTGGGGGGTCTATGGGGGAGAGGGAGGAAGGACATGTATGTAATACCTTAATCAGTAAAGAAAAAAAAAAGAAGACAGGAAAAAACGAAGAGATAATTTTCCCATCAAATCTCTGTGGTCTGACAGTTATGTTGGGGGAGGAGAATGGAGGGACAGTAAAATAGCTTCTTTATGTTTATGCTTTAGGGGCATCTCTGGAGAAAGCCCCACCCCATCCTCCTTTAGAGATTAGGTCCACCCGTGGCATGGAAAGGAAGGGCATGGAAAGTAGGAGGGTATCTCTTGACAAAGACTCCCTTGACCAAACTTTAGTTCGGCTCCTCTGAGCCTTCTTCTCCACCTTGGTCTTGACCTTCTATGTCTATCCTTGCTAAGTCCAGTTTTAGCAAGGATCCTGCCAAGTCCGTTTAGAGAAACCATCAGCCCTTCATATCTAATCAAGTTCCTCATCCCCCACTCTTGATGTCTAAGCCCTCACTTGGCCTGACCTTCAGCAAGAATCTTGTTAGGTCAGATTAGGAGCAAACCTCCCACGTTTGATGTTTTCTTAGAAATTTTCCATCCACTGACCCCGTCACCCTGCTCCTTGGCTATAAATTCCCACTTGTCTCTATTGTAGTCAGAGGAGAGCTTGAGCTTTCTCTCCTATTACAAGAAAGTCAAGCCCTATTGCAATAGTCTTGAATAAAGTCTTCCTTACCATTTTTTACAAGTGTCGTAAATATTTTTAACGCCTTTTGAGTCGAGGAGATAAAATAATTGGAAGTGGGGATAAGCATCCTTGAATCTGAAAAATGTTCTTCACTACAGTAGGCCCCCTTATCTGTGGTTTTGCTTTTCCAAAATTTCAGTTGCCCATGGTCAATTATGGCTCGAAAATATTAAATGGAAAATTCTAGAAATAAACAATTCACATGTTTTCAATTGTACACTGCTCTGCTCCATCCTGCCTGGGATGTTAACCTTGCCTTTTTCCAGTGTTTCTATGCTGTGGGTACTATCCACCTGCTAGTCACTGGTTTTGTAGTGCTTCTGCTCTCATCACCCTACAGCGGCCTAATGCTATGTCACAATGCCTACATCATTTGCCTCACTTCATCTCATTCACGTAGGCAGTGTATCACCTCACATCATCACAATACAAAGGCAGAGTTCAGTGAAACAAGATATTTTGAGAGAGAGACCACAGTCACAGAACTTTTATCACAGTATATTGTTATAATTATTCTATTTCCTATTTCATTATTATTGTTCTTAACCTCTTACCATATCTAATTTATAAGTTAAACTTTATCATAGGTACACATGTATAGGAAAAAGCAGTCTATATAGTGTTCTATATGATCTGTGGTTTCAGGCATCCACTGTATATCTTAGAACATATCTCCCGAGGATCTGTATAAGCGTCCTACTGTACAGGGGAGAACTTGTTCCTGGCCCCCAACAGGGAATGGCTGCATGGATGCCTTTGGGAAGCTGAGTAGCAGAGAGCAACTTACATACCTACCCAACGGTGTATCTGTAACCCAGAGTGGCTCCTATCCCCATAGCCTTGAACACAGGATCTGCTCTGCTGTCGCAGGACTTCTGCATCCTTAACAAAGTAGGTGGGAACAGGAGGGAAACATTCCCAGACATCTAACTAAGCCAGTTTTCAACTGATCCAAAAACTAAAGATATGCATCATTTCTCATCCCACAGAGTCACACAACAAGTTCACAGCAATTACATAATAGATAACTCAGACCCTTGGGGGCATTGGTGGAAGGGATTGCCAAAATGAGAGAACCTGCTGGGAATGACACTACAGAACAGAACAGGGAAAGGCAGAGAAGCAGCAGGGGGTCAGCAGAAGGCTGGCCAGGCAGCCCAGCTCCAAGGAGGGAGGCAGCAGAATCAGGCAATCAAGTGGGAAAGGCTCATTCTCCCAAGGATATGTTAATGCGGGTCCCATTTCTGCCTTTTTATGTTAATTTCAATGATGTATGTTTATGCCCCACTGAGCAGAAAGGACACTGAATCAATACACACATAAAAGGAAGCCACAGTTCTCAGCAATCCTTCTCCAAATGTTCTTCATAAGCCTTGGGATGAAGGGCTTCTTCACTCTGCGCCTAAGAAATGCTTCTATCATCACCTCCCTATTTCAAATCCTTAGCGTTGAAGTCATCAAATACTTGGTTTGGTAATGAGAAAAGAGTGTAGGTCAACAACTTATTTCAACGCCTCCTGCTGAAGAAAACTGAAAGGCCTTTTCCTTCATTCTCTCCATTTTTCCCCTCAGGTTGTTTTTCAAGAGTGTTTGTCTAACATCTGTGAGTTAACATGTCCAAATTTCACAGTGAGGTTGAGATTCGTCCTTTCTTTGGCTTGGAAAACCAGGGTGATGAAATTCTAATAAGTCCTAAATGCCTGGGTTTCAGCCATAAGCATGAGAAGTTTTCAGGAACGTGAAGTTTGATATCGCTCTAATTTCCCCTGTAAACCAAAATGAATTTAAACTCTAATAAAGAATTTTATTTTATTTTTTAAAAAAGCATTTACTCGAGAACAAAGGAGTTGCAGCCCAGAAAACTCAGATTCAGGTAGCAACCTAACTTGTGTTCCACCAAGACAAAAGGGAGGCCGCCTTTTACAGCAAAAGTTCCCACCCAACCTGGCCAGCGTGGCTTAGTGGTTGAGCGTTGACCTATGAACCAGGAGGTCATGGTTTCATTACTGGTCAGGGCACATGTCCAGATTTCAGGCTCAATCCCCAGTGTGGGGCATGCAGGAGGCAATGATCAATAATTCTCTCTCATCATTGATGTTTCTCTTTCTTTCTCTCTCTCTCTCTCTCTCTCTCTCTCTCTCTCTCTCTCTCTCTCTCTCTCTCTCTCTTTTCCCTTTCTCTCTCCCCCCTTACTCTCTGAAATAAACAAAAATACATATTTTTTTAAAAAGTTCCCACCCAGATTCTCAAATGGGACTGTTTTATGTAAATGAGAAATCCAAAGTCATATAGTTTTGATTCGTTGGTATATATGCAAATGAGGGCATAATTTGTGTAGTTCTGATGAAGCAGGTCTTAGTCCATTGTTCAAAATAAGAAGGCAGGAACCCCCTTATTATAGTTGATTCAGATGGTGTGAATGAGCCTAGAGTTCAGTGTGAGGTTCTTCCCAGGATGCAGAGTACATGAGGATCCTCTGTCAGCAAATGGCCACTAGGTTTTTATTAGTCATTAGGGGCCCTGTGCATGAAATTCCTGCACTGGGGGAGGGGGGTGTCCCTCAGCCTAGCCTGCCCCCTCTCACATATGGGGAGCCCTCAGAGGGTGTCCTACTGACGGATTAGGCCCACTCCCTGCTCCCCTTGGGGAGTGGGCTTAAGCCACAGTCTGGCCTCCCTTTGTGGGAGGCAACCAGGCTAATCAGGGGAAGCCATCAGCCCTATCACCCCACTGCTGCAGCCATTGCCAGTCACCACAGCCCCCAAGGTGTTTTCATCAACACGGACTCCAGACACTTCACCATGAAAAAAATGACAACTTTCTTTAGGCATTTTCAAGATGTGTCTTTCATAGGATATGACATTTCTTTCTTTCTTTTTTTATCCTCACCTGAGGATATGTTTCCATTGATTTTTAGAGAATGTGGAAGAGAAGGGAAAAACAGAGAGAAACATTAAAGTGAGAGGAAAACTTTGGTTGGTTGCCTCCTGCATGAGCCCTGACCTGGGCCCCGGCCAGGGAGAAGCCTACAACCTACGTACATGCCCTTGGTTAGAACTGAACCCAGACCCTGCAGTCAGCAGGCTGAGGCATTATGCACTGAGCCAAACCAGCTAGGGCAGGATATGAAATTTCTTAGCCTTCCAGCAGTGGACCTTCATTTGTTTTCTCCAGGAGTGTGTTGGGAAAACCCTAGATAGCCTTTTTGGATTCTTATTACCCAAGTTACTAAGAATATTACCAGTGGCATACAGGGAGCTTAGCCAATGAGCAGTCAGAAAAGGTGTTTCCTCTGTAGTTCACTCCGATCACCGATTCCACCTCTGCCCCTCCAAGCCCAACTCCACCCCTGCCCAGGCCTGTAATCTCTGGCCAAGGATGCAGGCCTGGGCAGGGGATCCCCAGACCCCTGTGATCACTGGCTCTGCCCCTGCCCAGGCCTGTGGTCTCTGTCTGAGGCTGCAGGCCTGGGCAGAAGACCCCTAAGCCCCTCCGGTCACCAGCTTCACAGAGCCCAGGCCTCTGTGATCACTGGCTCTGATCCTTCCCCCTGCCATTGCCGGCTCTGTCCTTGCCCCACTGGCAGCCTCTGGCCAAGGCTACAGGCCTGAGCAGGAGATCCCCAGACCCCTGCCATTGCCGGCTCCACCTGTGCCCAGGCCCCTGCGATCTCCGGCCTTGCCCCTGCCTAGGCCTAAGGCCTCTGGCCCAGACCTTAAGCCTGGGTAGGGCACCCTCATTCGCCTCTGATCACTGGCTCCGCCCTTGCCCATGCCTGAGGCCCCTGGCCTGGGCAGGGGACCCCAGCCGCCTCTGGTCACCTGTTCTGCCCCTCGGGCCCCCACCTCCCCTCCCTACCTGCCTGGCTAACAGGCCTAACCACTTTAGTGGCAGGCCGAAGCTCTATACACAGCCAAACTGGTTAGGGCTCAAATGATTCTTTCTTCTCAGGATCTACTCACTATATTTTTTATTTTATTCCCAAACCCAATTCCTTGGTATGAGATATACTTTGCCCCCTTGTCCTTCAAAAAGATCTGGTCACCTATACCAATCACAGGTGGGCAGTTGCTACCTAAACTCTGCTTGTAGTTGTTGTTAGAATTGTAATGAGACTCTAAAATGTCACTCCAAATTATGACTGTAGGAGATCAGAATATGTCATCTCAAAATAGGCATAGGAGTTACTTTGAGAAAGGGTAGACACAGGAGAAGCTCTGACAACAGAGTAGAAGTTCCCCTTTTGTCAGAGAAATGTACGTATAAGGAACTTCCTTTGTAAGAGGTTCTTACCCTCTGTACCTGGAAGAGAAGGATGATTCTAAATCACAAGACTCTTATACTGGTAGAAGGCAGGGACTTAAATCTGCATAACAAACCATACCCTGTTTACTGTACTTTTCCTGGTCCCCTTCCTAAACTGGTCCACCAAACCCTTCTTCCTTTGTTTTAGCTGAAGATGGTATTTAAACCCCAGTTCTAAGCCACCTTTTTGAGTTTATTCATCCCTGAGCTTCGTCCAGTTATATAGTTGGCCCTTGAACTGCATGGGTCCACTTGTATGAAGTGCAAGACTCATGCAGTTTAAACAGACTTGTTCAAGGTGTTAGGTCGAAGTGGGGTCCAGGAGCTGATGCATTCCTCCACAAGGTCAGCTACCAGACAGATGACGACATAGATTCCTTCCTGGAAACCATGAAGACCCCGAGGTGGGAACTCCCACAGCTCATGCTCCCCAGCCCTCACTGAACAGCTATATTAAAAAACACCCCTTACTCCCCCTCAGGGAGATTCCACTGGCCCCATCCCAGGACCCATCGACCTCGACCTGGGGCATAGAATAAATTCCCCTCCTTCAATCTGCCTGACTCTCTGACTCAGTTTCCTGAGCCAAGAACCTCACACAAGGGTCAACTGTATTTTCAATCCACAGCTGGGAATCTGTGAATGCAGAAGGCTGACATATTTTATACGTAGTCTCTGATTGTGCGGCTGATCAACGCCCCTAACCCCTGTGTAGTTCAAGGGTCAGCTATATATGAGATATACATGTTAAAAAAGTTCTCTTTGTGTCTCTTGTTAATTGTCTTTGGTGATGGGACTCCAGTAGAGAATTTTGAAGAGTAAAAGGAAGATTATTCCCCTCCTATAGTTCCTATGTATTTTCATCTGCTGTATGTGACCAAAAATTCTGCTTAATGTGTGGATGAAAGGGGCCACATACTGACCTGACAAGCTCAGGGGAGGCCGGCATGGCAGTCTTGCAAACTCAGAGACCTAACGTAACCACAAAGGATGGTCTGAAATGAAACCTTAAAACTGCAGTTATGGTGGGCAGTGACGTCCTAGGCCGGTATCTTCATTGACAAGGTCAACCTTTACCTTAACTGAGCCTGTCTGTTTTTTTGCATCTATGATAACAAATCCTTGAAATGTCTGGGTAACTTGTAACTTCCCTTTTTCTGGAGCCCCTGGGGCACAACCAAATGTGCTGGGCGCCAGGACAGATACCACAAATTCCTTCATTATCATGTTAATTGTTCCTGTACCCATCTAAGTATTTGTCCATCATTTTATTTTTTATCCAATCCCAGGGGTTTCCCCCACTTTGCTTTATCCCACCTCCTTACCCTACCACCAATGGATTTCATGTAACCCACTTATGTCCCTCCTTTGATTGCAATGTATAAATATAAATGTAACCTGCCATTCTCCATAGCATTATATCAATTTGTTGAAGTTCTGCTTCCTGGCATATGTCGACAGTTTGACTCAAGTAAACTCACAAAAATTCTTTACAGGTTTCAACTGTTTGTTTGTTTTTTATGTTAACAAATATAACTGAAGAACCAGCTCAAAATGGTTCTATTCTGTTTCTAACAAGATACTGAGTTTTTCTCAGAGACAAGAGACCAAAACCACAAGCCATGCATCTAAAGCATGCGCAGAGGAGAGAATGTTCACCTCCATTTGCACCTGGGACTGAAATCTCGGCCACCTGCCCCCCACACACCCCGAACCAAAGGACTGGGACATAACCAGAACTTAAACACTGGAACCTTTCAGAAGTAAAGGATCCACTGTCCAGGAAGTTCTGATGCTAAAGCCCCTTACTATAAACAGCCAAGCTCCAAAGCTGCCCAATCAAAGCCTGTCCAGATAGTACATCCAAATAACAGTTGGTTTCCTCTAACCCCTTAAAACTTATCCTGAACTCTGGATTGGGGAGACAGCTTTGAGCCTTGCCTTCTATCTCCTTGCAGGTCAACTCAGCAATAAAAGCTTTTTCTTTTCCCAAAAGCTGGAGCCATAGTATTGGTTACTATGTGCATCGGGCAGCAAGCCCATGCTTGATAACATTAAGAAATAAGAATCTCATGTTTGCTTACTATTCCCTCCAACTCATGGTCCAACACAACCATCCTTCTCTATTTGATGGAAATATCTAATTCCTCCTGTGTATCTGATGTGCCTACCTACTGCTCCATGCATCTTTTAACTCAACAGAAAATCTCCGCTTGCCTTATTCCTGGAACAACCAAAGATCAGTCAGATACTAGGCACAGAACAGAGTCCCACCACAGCGGTGATGGAAAAGGACTGGCCAACTCAAAGCCCGGCAGCACATCTGGGAAGGCCCCTCCCAACGAGTTTGCCTTGGAGCTCCGTGGAGGGATGGAGGGAGGAGAGAACAGAGGGCCTCCTGAGGAACACACTGGGGCTTCACAGACTGGAGCCGTAGGGGCAGCCATGTGTCCTGCCTTCTGTTGATGCCTGCTGTTCTAGTCAAAATGTCATTAGCTCATTTCTACAATGACGCTTATTTTAAAAATGTAAATGCAATAGCCAACATCCGTTCCCTCCCCTCCCAGCCCTCAGACTCAATTTTCAAAAAAGTAGGAAAGGCCTAACAGTCCACTAGCTCCCATGATATGCTATGGATTTGGATAAATGGCACAGCACATTTTATCAACCTCAACCTTAACCTTCAGAGCGGGGCCCTGAGACACAGCAATCCCTCCTGAGACTTCTCATGGGATCTAGGGATCCCTGAAATTAACCAGGATAAAGAGCAGACAAGTGCTGGGAGCAAGGTTTGAGCCAGTCTACTTGGTTTTCAAAGTCTGACTTGTTCCCTTATGCAAATAGGACCCTCCCTTAAAGAGAAGTCATTCCCTGCCCAGTGCAGTGTTTGCCTAGTGGGATTTGAGGCTCCAGATAGGCTAGGGAGGGTACTAAAAGCATTAGAGTTAGCTGTCTTAGCTGTCTTCTCTGAGAGCGGGAACTATTATCCCCCCTAGCCTCCCCCTGCCCCGCCCCGCCTCGCCCCGCCCCTCCCCGGTGTCTGGTACAGTGCCTCATTCACAGTGATGTTCAAGAAATGTTTGCTAAATGAGTAAGCGAGAAAATGAATAAAGACTGATTGAAAAATACCCCAAAATGTATCAATCAATACTCATGGGACATATTAACTTATGACATAAACTTTTAAAGTTGTAGTGTGAACAAGTGCATAAGAGATGAGCAAGTCATCAGGGAGCAGGGCTCGGACACATGACGCTCTTATGAGAGGTTGTAGGGAGTCCAGTTAGGAGCTGGAATAACAGAAAGCGATGGAGCCACTGGGTGTGTCTGCTGACAAAAAAAAAGGAACCCCCTCGAAGACACTCAATACCCAGTGGAAGTTTGTGGAGAAGGGGAGAAGGTGCTGCTGAGAGAGATGAAATAGTCAAAGGGATGAGGATGATAGAGCACCCAAGCAGGCTGCTCATTTCATGGCCCTTCCATGTCTGCCCTGTCATGCTATCTTACATATTAAAGAGTGATATAAAAATATCAAGTTTGCTGATTATGATAAATGTACACACAAAAAATATCTGGAAAATAATTACGAAAGATGTTCAAAATGAAATCTGGAAGCACTCACCTATCCATTCCAACCCAGGCAGCCAAGCTCAATCTGAATTCACGCACAAAATGTTTATTTGCTATGTTGCAGACAAGGTGCTAGAGAGATAACAATGCACAAGGTAAGCATGACACTCTTTCATCTGAGTCTGGGACTCACTGAACCACCAATGAGAACAGAGAAAATGATGGACAGGACAAGTAAGCAGACTGAGAGTAACAGAGAATCTAGGGCCAGGATGTAGGCAGAACTGGTAGTGATTTCAGGCAAATGGAGCAAAATCGAGAAAAAGCAACCCGGGATTTAGCAAAGTGAATACTCCGCATACACTTCATAAAACAAAACTTGCCAGAAAAAATCAAATTGCAAGATGCTTTAGGCTGGCCCTGGGCCCTTGGGTCTGCATGTACCAGACATTCACCTTTCCCTGAGACACTGCCCTAGAAAGGGAATAGGCACCAGCCTGCTCAGCTCACACCACTCCTCGGGGACAAATCGAGACAAATTCCAGTGATTTAAAAAATGCATACTTTCTACCCAACGGAAAACACAACTTCTTTTCCAATAAACATCATAAAGATTGATCATATATTAGCCTCTCCACCCCACATTTTAATACTTAAAAAGAAAACCACCACAATGCAATGAAAGCATGAAATGAAAAATAAAGGCTTACATTTTTAAAATCTACCCATTGGTTTATAAAAAACAGTTCTAAATAACTCTTAGATCAAAAAGGAAATAAAAACTGAAATTATACACTATGTAGAAAACAGTGCCAATTCAAACACTACATATAAAACCTTATGAGCTGTGGCAAGATCAGTACTCGGAGGAAAACACATAACATTAAATGCTTTTGCTATTAAGCAAGACAAAAGGAAAATAAAGGCACTGAGATTTCAACTCAAAAGGGTGGAAAGCAAGAAACCAAGGGTAAAAGGGCAAGAGACAAAGCAGACTGTAGAATTCATACACAGGGAGGAAGGGAATTGATATCTCAGGAGTGGCTTCTTTGAAAAGGCCAACTAAAATTAAATCTAATTTTAAAAGGAGAGAAAAAAAACACATAAATGCCATCGGGACTGAGGAAAGGGCTTTGACCATAAACATAAAGAAGTTTTTAAATGACTTAAAGATAAATGAACGGAAGAAATGTCAAACAGGAAGCTTTCTGACACAGTAGAAAACTGGTGTCGACTAACCACTGAAAATCCTGGGGGAAAAATTGCCAAGATTTACTATACAAAGAGGCACTAGACCCAGTTTGTACTACAGATAAATTGTGTCCATTTTTTGAGAAATAGAAAAACAGCATGTGATCTGAAGTACCCTAGACCAGAAAATGAAAATGTTATCATTTTCTCCAAATGTGTATAATCTATATATATAAAAGGCTAAGCAACCGGCTAACCAATCAACTGGCTGACCAGCCGATAGATATGATAGGCACTGACCACCAGGGGGCAGATGCTCAACACAGGAGCTGCCAAGCGACAGCAACTTTGCAGAGTACCCTCTCACACCGTGGGACCTCTTGGGGATGTCGGACTGCTGGTTTTGGCCCAATCCCTGCAGGCCAGGCTGAGGACCCCACCTGCCAGAGGGACCCTGCTCACTCCACAGATGCCCTTTGAGCCCCAGCACTGCCCCAGGTGTACCCAGCAGGGGAAGGACCGTGGGAGGTTGGTTCCAGGGCATGTCCAGCCCATCTCGCCCAGTACTGCCCTGCTGGCCACCTTCTAATTAATTTCCGTTCAATGTGCACAAATCCGTGCACTGGGCCACTAGTGTTCATTATAAAAGCAGTAGAGCCAGCACACACATTGAAAACATTATGCTCAGTGAAAGAAGTCAGCAACAAAATACCACTTATGCCATTTAGGTGAAATGTCCAAAATAGCCAAATCTATAGAGACAGAAAGGAAGTGATTGCTAGGGCTGTGGGGGTCAGGATGAAATGAATAAGGGGTTTCTTTTCAGGGAGAGAGTATTTACTAAATATGTGGTGGCATAACCCTGTAGATATACAATACTGAAAATCATTTAATTGTACATACTTAAAGTGAGTAAAATGTATGACATAAGTTATATATATCTCAAAAAAAAAACTATTAGTTTTTTTAAGATAGGACATACACACACACAAAAGAGAAAACTACATACAAGTTTCAATAATCAATTGAAGGTTGTGATTTTTAACTAAAATACTGGCAATTAATATACCAAGACCAAGTAGAATTTATTCTAGCAATACAAATATGGCCTTATTTCACACACTATATCAATATGATTCAAAACAAAAAATTAAATATTATAATCACTTTAATAAATGCCAAAAAAGCATGTGAAAACATTCCACAAGTGCTCCCAAGAATAACTCATAAATTAGGAAGAACATTTTCCCAATCTCATGTCTATTTAAAACAAACCGACATTCATCATAACAGTGAAATGCTCAAGGCATTGCATTAACTGAGGAATGAGATAAAGATATGCTGTCACAGTTAATATTCAATACTGCTCTGCAGATTTCAGCTGAGGCAATCAAAAAGTATGGAACGAAAAGAAAAAATAGGCAAAATTACGTTGATTTGTTCATAATGTAATGATCTTCTTTGAAAAATTAAATTTAAAAATCAATGAAAATTATTAGAATTCCTAAAGATTTCAGGAATGTGACCAGTTGTTATTTATAATGTTATTTACTTGAAGTAGAGCAAACATACAGGAAATCACACAAATCTTAAGTGTTCAGCTCTGTTAGTTTTCACAAATAGGACACACTCGTTTAACCATTATCAAAGTCAAGACACAGATGACCAGTCTTCCAGAATCCTCCATGTACTCCTCACCCTGTGTTTACTTACCCAAAGATAACCCTTATCCTGAATTCCAACAATGTAGACTAATTGTGCTTGATTTTCAAATTTATATACGAAGAATAAAACAGTATATAGTCTTTGGGATCTGGATTCTTTGATTGAACATATGTTTGAGCATATGTTTGTTCATGAAACAAGAACTGGGTGCTGTGACAAAAGATCAGTTAGAGAACCAATAAGAATCCTTGAAAATTAAAATGCAAAGACAGAAATGGAGAGTTCCCAGACAGTATAGGCAACAAATAAAGAAATGATGAATAAGAAAGCAAAGATAAGAAAATTAGACAACTAGTCCAGAAGGTACAAAACCCAAATAAAAGAAATTCCAAAATGGAGAAAACACACACACACACACACACACACACACACACACAAAGAATATCAACAATGAACATGAATTTCCATTGGAAAGTTCTATTGAGTGTCTAGCATAGTGGGTAAAAGTAAATTCCAATACACACCATTATGAAATTTCCAAACATCTGGGATAAAGGGATGTCTAGAGATAAAGACAAGTCACCTTCAAAGAATTGGAGGCAGAATGGCTCTGGGACCATGTAGGAAATTAAAAGACAATGGAACATGGACTTTAAAATCTGAGAGAAAAATCTTTCCAAATGGGAAATAGGAATCCCAATATTTTTAGATATTCAAGTACTAACATATTTCTTTGAGGATATGAACCTCAAGGAAAATGAGGGAGTAAAGAAAAACATCATGGGATCAGGACACAGGGGACTCAACACAGGAGAGAGGTGAAAGGAACCCCAAAATCTGTGTCCCAATCGATGAGAAAGGCTGTAGCACCCTAGAGAGATTTCTACAAAAAGATGAACTGGACAGAATACCTAACATGGCTGTGAGGGTTGAGGGAATTCAGACAAGAAGCAGAGGGCCTAGGGTTGAGTTGGCGAAAGTATATAGAAAGCAAAGTAAGAAAATAAACAAAAGAAAATGATTAATTATAGGATAAACAAAAAGCTGTCCAGGAAAGAGAAAATAACCAAAGTATATCATGTAGATGAGCTGTAAGTAGTTATAATAAAGGTAAATATTTTTTAAATGATATAAACGAAAATGTAATCTATATATATAAAACCCTAATATATAAACAGACTGAATGGTGGAACAACAGAACAACCGGTTGCTATGACATGCGCTGACCACCAGAGGATGCACACAAAACATGGCAGGCGTCGGCCGTGGCAGGATGGTGAAGCAGGTGAGCAGGGGCACCAGACCAAGATGGGGAGCCAGTTGCAGTCACTGGGGTGAGCTTCTGGTGGTTACTTAAAATTCTTTGCTCCTGCACCTACCATGGTCCAGCCCGGTGCTCGCACCTGCTGCCAATGACGGCCCTGCTCACACCTGCTGCTAATGCCAGAGCTGCCCCTTGCACCTGCTACCAGCACCTGGTGCCAGCCATGATCACTTCTGAGCACTTCTCCATCTCCCTGCTTCTGAGGGGCGATTGGGGCAGCAGCCACTGCTCGCACCTGCTGATAAAACCAGCTCCAATAGCTCCGCCCTCAGTGGGTTTGAGTGGGGGCACCATCAGTGCATGGGAATGGTGGTGGCAGGGGCGGGGCTGCTGGCAGACAGGGGACCGGGGGCCTGTGGTGGGAGGGGCAG